>JARHVA010000018.1:9817500-9857500 GCA_037957365.1 Torreya grandis
GATCAAGCATCCTTGTTTTTGTCAAAAATGGTGGTAAGCTCCTCCAATGCCTCAAGAACACTCCATAAAACTTAGGCTCATGATTCCAAATCACTAAACTATCCTATGAATGAAGCTTGAAAAAAAATCTATGATCAAGTGAAAATGCTTATGGAAATAATTTAACATTATAACTTTGCAATATTCAAGCTTAAAATTAATGTCCATGGCCTCTCTATTTATAGATTTTTGAGATTGGTCAGGATCAACCATGACCATCCATCTCAAGAATGAAATGTGTGGCCATGGATAATCCTAATATTTAGAATTAAATCCATAATTTTATTCATCATGACCTTGGAAGAAGGGGAATTGAAGAGGCATGGGAGGAATTAACTAGGCATAGGTGACCCATAATCTTGATATTTGTGGCATTTATGGCCTAGAGATGTCTTCCCAAGAAATAAGGTCACTTGATGATGCAGTTAATAGGAATCAATTTTAAAAAATAAATATTCAACAACTCTCATGGAAAATCCACTTAAGCTCTTGATTTGGATTAATTAGTCTTAAACAAGGTTAATCAATATTTGTGCAATTATTTGAAAATTGGCCCTCAATTAATCAAAATGGTTAGAAAGTCATATTACTAAGTTATAATTTGACTCAAGAAGAATTATAAGGTGACATCAGATGCACCAAAATCATATTTTCATATAGAATGTTTACAACACAAAATAACAAAGGTACATGGTGTGTATCAATGAATTTAGGAGAAAAGAGTGATCCAGAGCATAAAAGGCAAAATCATTATTTTGACTTGAAATGAATTGGTCAAAGTTAGCTAGTCCATAAATTGCATTGCCCCATTTAGGGATACTTTGACATAAATTGGCACTTGTAAATGACAAGTTTGAACTATTTAGTGTGTTTTATGGATTTTGACCTAAAATGTGCATTAAGTGTAATTTGAGTAAGATTGATAATTTCAATACTAGTGTTATGAATTGGATGTCTATATTTTGCCCCTATTTGATAAGGTATAGCGAGACATTCAAGGAAAGAAACATATTTTCAAAGAAAAGTGTTATCCAAAATAAATTAGAATATACCTATGATGCCCCCTTGAGAGGACATACTAAGATGAAAGAGAAGGATGAACTCTCAAAAAGAGAGAGAAAGTGAGAGGTTAACCCATGGAATAGATCACATCCAGATGAGTTAATGATTGCACACATGATTACCATCAATGATCAAAATATAATTAGGAGGTATTATAGACCCTAGAGATAGGGGGAATGAGAAAGATATAATCCATAAATGTAAGGGACACATTGTAAATGTACCCAATTTGAGAGTACAAGCTATGTGATTATGGTATTGATCAATCCCAAGAAAAGTTGGACACTAAAATATTTTCATCATGAGATTTAATGTGGAGAGCTTGGAATTAGAGGAAAAGGGAAAACATTCTAATTTAGGAATGGAAACATCACTAGAACAGGGTCTCCAAAAAGAAAATAGTTATAACTACTCTAGTAGAGTAGATTTGATCATGATAAAATAGGTTTACCCTAGTAGGGTGAATCTTGATCATTGATAAAGAATAAATAAGGGGTTTTCCCCTATAGATCTGATTTGATTTGGATGTGGTTCAGATGTTGGACCCTAGCATGGGTAATTAGAAATCAAAAATAGCTCAAGGATATAACTGAAAAGATAGGTTAAAGTGAGCGGGTGCAAACATACATGCGATGGTGTAATGACTTAGAAATCCATATAAAACCAAGCATATCAGAATGCAAAAAGTAATGGGAGAGATGAAAATAAGAATGGAGATAGATGAGTTGACCTCAATAGAAATTGAGTGCTACCTACATAGTTATATGGACTCATGTTCCAACATGAACTTTAGGCTAATGTAGTTCACCCAAGTTTGGGAGAGAATGGAATGAGGAATGATGAAAAATGACCAATAATTTATTAGAATCATAATTTATGCAAAGATATGCACATGTAAGCATAGATAAATAAGCTTGAAATGCATGTTACCTATAAGCCTAATTCCATATCATGAGCCTACGTTTTGTAAACTATTCTTGAGAATCATTCATCAAAGTTGATTTTGATGTTTAAGACTTTGAGACCTGAGAACAAAGTGCTTTCTATAGAAAAATAAATTAGGTATCATAAGTATGAATAACTTATAATGACATAAAATTTCAATTGCACTGAGCTAGTTCAAATGTGAATATCTATAACTAAGGATAATGGTAAAATAATGACCAAAACTAGAGTTATAGAGATTTACTTTTAAACAAAAAAGTAAAAATAAAGAAAAAACCAAACATAAATGAACCTAACTTGAAATCAAGATATGATCTTAAGTAGGAATAAAAATGTTTTAAAAATAAAAGGCAAGAATGTCTTGACAACATGAGACCCAGATATGAATAATCAAGATCCATGTGGACCATCAAGGAATTATTGAACATAGAAGAGAAAAGAAAAATCAAATAGAAAAAAACAAGACACCAACAACAATAAAATAAACAAAATGGTCTCAGAATAATGTAATAACATAGGATCAGGATATAAATAATCGAGAGCCATGTGAATTATTAAGATGTTTTGAAACACAAAAGAGATAAGAAAAAAACAAATAGAGAAACACAAGACCAAGAAGAGACAATAAGTAATAAAAAGAGAAAAGGAGAAGAAATAAAAGGATATGTGTGAAAGCATAATCAAAACACCAAGAAAACACAATAAAACACCAAAAAAACTCAAATAAACACACAAACAAAAACCAAGTTAATGTATTTTAAAGATAAATATTCATGTATGTGTGATAGAGGCATTAATTTCTACCACATCATAACAAATAACAATGACATGACTATTATTTCTTAATTAAAGAGGAATAATTATAGAAAGAATGGGGGAAGAGAAGAAAAAGAAGGGGTTGGTCGAGCTAAATCCAGATGTATAAGACAAGTGGATGTTGCCTACATAGTTCCATGGATGCATGTTCCAACATGAACTTCAAGCCAAATGTAGTTCTCCCAAAAAATGATGATTAGACTAGCATGATTAATGCTATAGAAAAAATGGAAGATATGAAAAACAAATGAGAATGGTCTAGCAAACAAAAATCTAATGAAATGATAAAGAATGATCTTTCAAAATGGAAAGTGTATGAGATAAAGATGAAATGAACTAGTGTTTTTTTGCTTAAAAAATGACAAGAGCATTTAAACTTAATAGTTACTTATAAAATCATGAGAGCTTTCAAACTTAACAGTTGTTCATAAAATGGTGAGAGCATGGGATGGTAGAATGGGAATGTACAAATGTATAGAAGTATGAGATAATGTTTTTGTTATTTTATGGATCATGTTCTAATGTTTTTGGTATTTTCAAAGTATTTCTAATGTTTTTGGTGTTTTTGGGATAAAATATGCACAATGTGGGACCATCTAGTCAAGGAGATGTACGTCCTGAGAGTAGAGGTTCCAATAAGATAGCTAAGTTGGATGAAATGGTCCATGCTCACAAATAATAAAGAATTAGGTTCTTGATAAAATAAGAAAGAGTAGAAAATATTTAAACTGAGAATATGCATCTATTCACTCGTTTGAAGCTACACATGACTGTCATGGTTGAAATGCTTTGTAAAATTGATATTGAAGATGTTCATAATGTTTATGAGACATAATTGAGATCATAATTGGTCAAGGGATAAAAAGTGTTCAAGATTATAACATGAATTAGACATAAAAAAGAATATGCTTCTTAAAGAGAGCAATCCATAATGGGATGAAGAATGTGTTCAGAGTGTCAAGGGTTCAAAGCCTTTACTATTAGGAATAATGAAAAATGGACCAGGGTAGTATAAAATGTGTTCAATGTAAGATAAAAAGGTGGGATAAAATTATGATAGCATAAGTTTCCCCCATGTCAAGGGTCTTATACAAAATGGTTCAAATTTATTCATGTGTAAAACCTATTAAGGTGTATGATGTTAATGGGATCTAAAAGTTATTCACCATTAGGTTTAGCTAGTTGATATGCTCCTAATCCATAGTTCACTATGGAAATATATGGTCCTAACTAATTAGGCTAAAACTTGCCTTTCTTTTTGGGTTTAGCATTTGTATTATTCTATTTCTCTTTTAGAATTGAGTCACCAATCTCAAATTTTTAAGAGAGAATGTGTTTGTTGTAGCTTCTTCATAATCTATTTTGATAGGCCTATAAGTTTTCTAGGGAAACCAAACACTTACCAACAAGAAGTTCTAGTTCTTACAATCGTGAGGCTCTATAGTCTTCATCATCTTCAATGTGCTCCAGTGATATTCTTAATGATGGGATCTCAATCTCAACTAGGATGATAGCTTCAGTGCCAAAAATAAGGGAGTATAAAGTAGCTTCAGTTAGGATGCAATGATTGGTTTTATAAACCCAAAGGGTAGGAAAGAGTTGCAAGTGATAATTATGGCCAATATAATTGATAATATTCTTTAAGATGGATAGAATGGTTTTATTTGATGCCTCAACTTGTTTATTTCCTTATATATTATATGGAGTGGATTTCTTATGCTTGATCTTGAATTTTTCACAAAGAGATTTCACATCTTGGTTCACAAAGGATCCACCATTATCAGATATAATATGGGTTGGGATACCATATCGATAGATGATATGGTAATGATTGAATTTGGCTATTTGTTTCTCAGTAACATAAGTGAGAGGAATGGCCTCAATCCACTTGGTAAAGTACTCGGTTGTAGTCAAAATGTGCTTATGGCCATTTTAAGATGTTGGGTTCATTTTCTCGATGAGATTGAGACCCCATGTTGAGAATGACCATGGT
The DNA here is from genome assembly GCA_037957365.1 of Torreya grandis. Lineage (NCBI taxonomy): Eukaryota > Viridiplantae > Streptophyta > Pinopsida > Cupressales > Taxaceae > Torreya > Torreya grandis. The sequence goes on from JARHVA010000018.1 coordinate 9,822,356, forward strand.
GTTGTAATCAGTTGCAATGGTAAGGAAGGTGCATGTATCAAGTTTCCATGCTACTGACAAAGAACACACTTTTTTATATAATTACAAGCATCTGTCTCCATTTTGGGCCAATAATAGTCTATTCTAAGGAGTTTCTTTGATAGGACTACACCATTGGTATGGGCCCCACACATTCCTTCATGAACCTCCTTTAGTGCCAATTTGGATTCTCCCAAAGATAAACAATAAAGAAGTATTCCATCATAGCCTTTATGATAAAGTGTGTTTCCAAGGAGGATATAATGTGTGAAGAAATGAAGGAATAGTTTTTATTGGTTGTTTGAAAGGTTGGCAGGAAATACATGGCTATGGAAAGAGTTATAAAAATCTTAGTACCATGGTACCTTAGGTGAGGGACTAGGATCAAAAATGGTGCATACCCTCTCTAAATTTGATAGAATATGTGTTGTCTAAAAAATAATTTCAATCAAGAACTGATACTTTTTAGCACTATCATGCATTTGAATCATGGAACCAATCATTTCCATGGCATTGATAGATATATTGTTGACTCATAAAACTTGCTCAAACTGTAGATATTTAAAATGTGTTTTAAGGTTATCAACAATTTATTTGTAAAGAACAAGTTTATCATCCTTTATTTCATACTAGTCAGTTATCTGATTTATGATTAACTATGAATATCCATAGACCTTTAAGCTTTGGATATCCCACTATATGAAAAAATGGAGCCCTACAACTAATTGCTCATATTTAACCATATTGTTTTTACACTAAAATTGTATATATAATGCTTTGGGGATCAAATCCCCCTATGGTGAGATCAACAATAGCCAGCCTAGGACCCCCAAGATGTGAAGGATCCATAAAAATAGAGCATCCACTATTTAGGTTCTTGTTATGCTTATTCTATCATCATGATAGAATCATCTGAAAGGTCAAAGTTAAGAGGCTAAGTGGTTGTAATAGGATATCTTGTAAGTTGGTCAGCAAGAACTTGTCCTTTGATTGCCTTCTAATTCTGGTACTCAATATCAAACTCACTGAGAAGCATAATCCATTTAGCCATGCAACCTTGAATATTTGATTTAGATAAGAGGAAATTGAGAGGATATACCTTGGTGATAATAATAGTTTTGTTATTTAGCATATAATGTCACAATTTTTGAGTGGTGAACACCATAGCTAAATATGCCTTCTCAATAGGCATATAATTATGTTCATAGGCTACCAATGTGTGGCTTAGATAATAAACTATGTGTTCCTTACCATGATCATCATGCTGAGCCAAAAGTGCCCCTAGTGCATGTTTTGTGGTTGATATATAATGAAGCAGTGGCTTTCCTTGTGTTGGAGGTTGTAAATCTGGTAGATTGGCCAATTATGTTTTAAGATTTGAAAATGCTATCTAAAAATATTCATCCCACTAAAATTTTACACCTTTCTTTAAGATGTGGGTCAATGGGTGGAACTTATCTACCAATTGAGAAATGAACTTGCATATAGACTAGATATTTCCTTGTAGACCTCGTAACTATTTAAGATTGTTTGGTGGAGGCATTTACATAATAGCATTAACCTTTATAGGGTTGACTTCAATCCCTCACTGTGATACAATGAACCCTAGTAATTTTTATAATGTGACTCCAAAGACACATTTCTTTGGATTCAAGTGGACTTTATATGTATGAAGCCTCTCAAATATTCTTCATAGAATGTCAGGGTGTCTAGCTCTTGTTCTTGATTTTGCTAGTATGTCATCAACATAGTCCTCGACAATGTCATGCATCATGTCATGGAAGATGACATTCATTACATGTTGATATGTGGCTCTAGCATTCTTTAAACTAAATGGCATGACTTGGTAATAGAATGTCCCCCACAAAGAGGTGAACGTAGTTTTATGCTGATCTTTAGGGGCTATCTTAATCTGATTATAACCAAAAAATCCATATATTAAGGATAGAATCTAATACCCAGTAGTTGAGTCAACAATCATATCGATGTTAGGTAGAGGAAAATCATCTTTGGGGCATGTTTGGTTGATATCACAAAAATTAATACAAACGCATATGCCTAGGGTATATTTACTCACTAGTACTGTGTTAGAAATCCATTCAGAGTAGTCTAGTGGTTTGATAAAATTGGCTCCCAAAAACTTTTCCAACTCAGCCTTAACCAAAAGGGTGATGCATGGAAGTATATTTCTCAACTTTTGCTTGACTGGTTTACCATCAAGGTGAACAAAAAGATGATGCATACTAAATCTAGGTCCAAGCCTGGCATGTTAGAGTATGCCAATGCAAAGATGTCTATATAATCCTTAATAATTGATGTAATATGCTCACATTCTTCTTTATTAAGGGAAGCTCCAAGATAAACATTTGTAAGATCCTCATGGGTTTCAAAATTCACTTCTATTATGATCTCCATAAGGAGTGTGGATCCATATTTTAGAATTATAGGCAATGTATGGTCATGATCATCTTCCTCCACTATATCTTCTTTTTGTTCCTTCCAAAGATTTAGATAGTATGAAGAATCATAATCTGCTTTTTCAAGTAAAGGTCAATTGGTAAAGACTTCTAAAAACTTGAGAGTAAGATGCTCAAATATTTGATGTTATTTTGAAGAGATGCTCGTACTAGATATGTAACTTGGGCTAGATGGACTTTCTATATCCTAAGGGGATGAGAAAACTTTCCCACCTTGGAGCACCTAAAATAAGTTTTCACTCATAGTCTTGTCTTTTTCTTTACTTTTTCCCTAATTAATAAGTGCCTTAAAGAGGTTGTCACCTGAATATCTTGATTTTTATTCTTTATTATGGCTAATAAAGTTTGCCTACTTTCAAAAGTAGGTAGAATAATTCAATGAAAAATCAAAATCATGATTATGATCACCAATGGGGAATGCATCTCTTAGGCCCATGTATTTTGCAATTGATTCTTTATTTTGGAACTCATCGAGGTATATTACCAAAATTTGATGATCCCAATCTATAAGTTTAGTGTGGAAAAGGCATAGGTAATAAGGAGAGTTTGCTTTAGGATGTGAAGCACCAATGATAAAGATATAATGTATTTCTTTAGGAAGGAAAGCATTGCTAGGATATGTTTTTGCTTCAGGACAAGAAGCTTTAATGGTAAAGATATAATGTCCTACTTCATGAAGGGAAGCACCACTAGGATAAGTTTTTACTTTAAGATGGGAAGATCTAATGGTAAATATATAATGTCCTACTTTAGGAAGGGAAGTACCACTAGGATAGGTGTTTACTTCAGGGTGTGAAGCTCCAATGGGTGTTATGGTCAATACAACTTTTAAATCAAACAAATCTGAGTTAGCAAGCTCATCAAAAAGGCTATAATAGGATGTTGTGTCGCTACTAGGAGTCTCATTACTAGTCACTTCAGAATAATCACTATAAAATGTCATGAGGTCATCCTCAAGTGGTTTAAATTTGAGACCATGATTCCAATTGACAACTCCAACTAATAAGGGTTCTAAAATTCCTTGCACTTGTGGGCCAAGGCCTTTCCCTATATAGTCAAGATGATCCATTATCCTATTAGGGATAGGGTACTTTGGATTTTGAAAACAATTAGCAAGGCCTTTAGAATATAACCAATCTCCTTCAGTAAAATCCTCTTGATCCTGCTTTGGTGCAATTTTAGGTACAAAAATCATAGGAGGTTTTGGTTGCTTCTTTTTTGGTTACTAAATCTGATCAGGTCTATTAGGAGTTTGGGAAGTTTTAGGCTTACCAAAATTTTTAGGGGATTTTGGTAATTTTTCAATATGGAGGATGCCCTTTAGATGGTACATGGAAATGCCTACATCTTTAATAATAACCTTTTTAGCTAGAGCTATAAGAAATAGATTAGTTGAAGTGGAATCTAAATCACCAAGGTCTATATAATTAAATAGAGATGGATGAGAACTGATGGCTTTATTATTATTTTCAATGAATTCATAACTTGGGTAATGATTATAATTATGAAATTCTAATTCAATATGTTTGTAGTATAGATATGGCTATTGATCAACAAGAATAGTAACCTTGATCCCATCATGGGGAAACTCAAGGCATTACTGAAGAGTAGATGGAATTGTTTGTACTTCATGGATCGAAGGATGACCAAGAAGTATGTGATAAGGAAGATCAATATCCATAATATGAAATAATGTGTGATGATAAATAGACCCAACCATGATTGGCAACCAAATTATACTAGATGAATCCCTCTCAGCATTGTCATAAGCTTTGATTATAATAGCTTCTAGTTGAATGTCTTTATCCATGTAACCCAATATTCACATCAATTTAAGAGATATGATGTTTAGCCCTAAACCCTTATCTATATGAACCCACTTGATCTTGTGATCTAAAATAATTATCTTAATGTAAAGTGGGTTATTATGGTTTAGGTTGAGGGTGGATATGTCCTTTTGATCAAATGTGATTTAGCAAAATGAAGACAAATGTCTAACTAGGTTTTGGAACTGATCAAGGTTTATATCATTAGGCACAATAGACTCTTGTAAAAGTTTGCTGAAAATGGTTTTATGAACATTAGATGTCTGCAAGAGTTCTAATATAGAAATTTGTGTAGGGGTTTTATCTAATTGATCTGTTAGACTATAATGCCTTTAAACTATGGATTAAACTAGTTTAGTCTTTATTTGGACAATATTTAGCTTTAGAACTATTGGCACAATGTTCTCAATAGCTTTATGGAGAGAATTGGGTGAAGGGCCTTGGATGGTAACTCATGAGTGACTAACTATATTGCTATAATTTTGGGTTAGCAAAGAACATTTAGAATTAGAAGAATAGTGTTGTTGTTCAAGATTAGTAACCCATGAAAATAGAGTAGCAACAAGATGATGCAAACTCAACATTGTATTATTAGGGGGAGAGGGTGTTGACCCTAAAATTATGGGCCCTATGTTGCGAGGAACATGAGATTGACCATGTGGTTTCACAGTAATAGTTGTAATGTGGGCTACAAAAATGCACCCCACATTATTATTATAGTCATAAGGTACATTATTATAAGCCACATTATTAGTGTGGGTATTATGATCTTGATTATGCCCATTACAATTCTAAGCTTATTGTTGGTTTTGATTCTTCCTCTATCCTTGATTGTGACCATTTTGATTATTTCTTGCTGGTGGTGTATCATGTTGAGGAAAGGGATCTTTATACATTCCCATATCCTAATTAGGGGCTAACTTAATTTCCAATTCACCACTTTCAATAAATTCTTAAATAATATGTCACAATTTAATGAAATTATATGCATCATGGAAAAAAACATGATGAAAGTTACACCATTCATTCTCTTTGTACAAGTCTAGTTTTGGCTGATCTTGAGGAAATGGCCTTGATACTAGCCATATAATTAAATTAGCTATAATAAGATTTTGTAACACTATTTCAACCAATTCTCCTAACCTATTAAAGACTCAAAAAAATTTATATAATGTTCTTTTTGGAGGTTACCTATACAAATTAGGTAGTGGATTTGGGGGAGTTAATTATTAATTTCAAGGAGGCATAACCTATACCATTTGTACATGTCTTATTTTTGTCACCCCATTTTCAAACATGTTATTATTTTTGCTAAAGACCTTAGGCTTATCTTGAATAACTACTTGAGTTACTAATTTAGCTTGATTAGATGCTTGACCTTGTGTAATAATCTTAATAAGGCCCCTAACAATAAGAGCCTTCTTAATCTGCACTCCTTTGTCAATAATTTTTTCAAATGAGTTAGCACAAACTAACCATAGATTATGTGCAACTTCAAGATGTAAATTTTGTGTAAAGATATCATCCAACTATTTGTCTAGTAAATTGAGTTGAAAGTGGCCTACCTATGCTCTCCACCTTTGTAGATATGCATTGAAACTTTTACCATCACATTATTTGGCTTTGCATAAGTCAACAATGGTCAATTCATGTTCTATGTTGTATGAGAAATGGTTAAATTTTTTTTGATAAGTCTTTCCAATCCACAACTTGTCCCACTAAACTTCATATAAATAGTCATAGTAAGTACTCACTACTATAAGCAACATCTTGGCATAAGATGAAGAATGCCTATATGTGTTCACATGGATCTCCTTTTATTTTGTACTTATCAAATTTGGGTGCCTCAAAATGAGGTGGAAAGGGGTTTTGGAGGATAGATAAATCAAATGGATATGGGCATATTTCATCAAATTTTTACTTTTTGACTCTAGTATTCATCTCTAATCTTTGGACAATTTCCTTCATATAATTTCATTCATGCATGTTTGATGCATTTATGGATTGAATAAGGTGTTTTTGGGGTGGAATGTGCCCCTGGTTTTGTTGTTATTGGGGTGGAATGTGCCCCTAGTTTTGGTGTTATTAGGGTGGAATGTGCCCCTGGTTTTGTTGCTATTGGGGTGGAATGTGCCCCTAGTTTTATTGTTGTTGGGGTGGAATATGCCCCTAGTTTTGTTTCTATTGGGGTGGAATGTGCCCCTAGTTTTGTTGTTGTTGGTGTGGAATGTGCCATTGGTTTTGTTACTGTTAGGGTGGAATGTGCCCCTAGTTTTGTGTGGATTTATAGGGAGTGTATACCTTTCAATCCATTATTTGGTTCTAATTTTATCCTTGAGTTGAGAGCATAAGTCATTGATTCTTATATTTTAAGACATTCCCTAAATTTGGCTATTTCACACTTTGTTTTTTTGGAAATTTCTATGTTTATTTACCAATCTTTGGGTTGGTTGAAAAGAACTAGCCAAATTGTCTTGAGGGATTTTCTCAATTCAAATTGAGTGTTTGGGTTTCTAAGTTTGTAAAGTAACAAGAGGTTCTTGATGCTTGAAGAATGTATGTTTCATGTCAAATAGAATACTTTGTGAAGTCTCTTGTGACTTTACCTATTCATTTAGATTTCCTTGATCCACTATGGTAATGCTCTCATCCAATATTTGTTGCATACTTTCAACCACATTTCCTTGTTCTTTTGAAGCATTATTGTGAATTAAAGTGGAAATTAGGGAGTCAGTGAAGTCTGTGACAAGTTGATATGTATATCATTGACTTATTATCTTGATCTTAGCTAGAATATCAAGATTTGTGGGTTTTGAATCTATTTGTATTTACTTTCCTTTGTTAGAGGAAGAAGGTATGCCTATTTGTGCAAAATCTTGCTCTTGCCATTGTTGTTCTCCTTCTCTAAATAAAGTATGCAATTATTTTGTAGGAAAGTTAGAAGTTAGTATAGCACCTAATTCTATCAATCTAAGAAGGGCTTCATCTTGATATTTTTGGGGTTGATATTCATTGAAATCATCTTTGAATCTTATTATTATGGGAATATCATAAAAAATAATGAGATTATCTTAACCATCATCAAATTTATCATCTTCATAACTAAGGCCATAAGAGCCCCCACTACGAGTGAACCTTTGAGTCATGTCTAAAAATATTTACTCTGTGTATTGACTAACTTTGGACCAATGTTTGAAAACTGATCAAAGTATACTTTGGATCTCTTTTAAACAAATAACCAAGGTACCTATGATACTATAAGGGAAGTTGGTTTGAAACCATGCATAATTTAGAAGATTTGGTTCACGAGTTCACTCAAACTTTGGTAAAGTTGAAATCATATAGATTAGAGAGAGTAAGGTAACTCAAAGACCCAAAGGTGAAAACTAGTACATCAAAGCCTAGATCTTTGTGATACACCCACACTATAAAAGTTAGTTTCAACTTGGAAAAGTTGACCCTAGAATTTTAGAGGAAAGCTCTCTAGATTATGAAGAAGACAAAATGAACTAAACAACTTAAGATGTAAAAAACATACATGAATCACTAAGTATAAATCTAGGACCAAATAGGTGGCACAACATTGCCACATGATTTTAGTAGGATAAAATATGTTCTAGGACTCAAAGAATGAGTGATACATAAGATGACTTGAGTCTACCAAGATGATAATGTGATTTTGAGTCTTAATAAAAGATCTTCAATCCAATTAAAAAATTAAACCCACATTAGAACAAGCCTAGTGTATAAATGGTGAACCCACTTTGACACACCAACCCTTAGAACTTAGAAAGATTCAATTTTGAATGTGGATTATAAATGAAGGATTTAAATAAATTGGGTAAAATATCTAGACTCAATTGGGTAGCATGCCTACACCAAAGTGGATGACATGACACAAAGTTTTTGATAACAATCTGAACATTATAACTTTGCAATATTCAAGCTTAAAATTCATGTCCATGGCCTCTTTATTTATAGATTTTTGAGATTGGATAGGATCAACCATGATCATCCATCTCAAGATTGAGATTTGTTACCATGGATAATACTAATATTTAGAATTAAATCCATAATTATCTTTCTCATAACCTTGGAAGAAAGGGCATTAAAGAGGCACAAGAGGCATTAACTAGGCATGGGTGACCCATAATCCTAATATTTGTGGCATTTATGGCCTAGGGATGTCTTCCCAAGAAATGAGGTCACTTGATGATGTAGATAATACGAATCAATTTTCAAAAAGAAATATTCAACAACTCTCATGGAAAATCAACTTAATCTCTCGATTTGGATTAATTATCCTTAAACAAGGTTAATCAACATTTGTGCAATTATTTGAAAATTGGCCCTTAATTAATCAAAATGGTTAGAAAGTAATATTACTAAGTTTTAATTTGACTCGAGAAGGATTAGAATGTGACATTAAATTCATCACAACCATATTTCCATATAGGATGTTTCCAACACAAAATAAAAAAGGTATATGGTGTGTACCAATGAATTTAGGAGAAAAGAGTGATCCAAAGCATAAAAGGCAAAATAATAATTTTAACATGAAATGAATTGATCAAAGTTAGTTGGTCCATAAAATGCATTGCCCCATTTAGGTATACTTTGACCTAAATTGGCACTTTTAAATGACAAGTTCAAACTATTTATCACATTTTATGGATTTTGACCTAAAATGTGCATTTGAGTGCAATTCGAGTAAGATTGATAATTCCAAGATAAATGGTGTTAGGAATTGGATGTCTACAATAACATCCTCTATATATTTATTTGCACACTCAAATGCATCTTGTTATTGCTTATCTTCTTTTGCCTTAGCCTTGGTAGTGAGTTTATCCTCTTTATTCTTCTGATCTTCATCTATTATCTTATTTTTTACCTCTTAGGCCTATTTTGATACATCAATAACTTCTTGTACTTTCTTGGGCACTTAGAGATCCCTTTATTAGTAAACCTCTACATCCTAGGCTATTTGCATAGCCTCAACTTTTTCAATTTGACTACTTACTTGTTGAGCTTGCCATTGTTGGGCCTACTCATTTTGGTGATTCTTTTCTTCTTGTTGAATTTTTTGTTCTACTGTGTGAACAACTTCCTCCTATGATGCATGTTGTTCTTAAAATGTAGGTTGTTATGGTGTGAGCTCTTCAGCCTCTAGGGCTTGTTTGAATGGTGGCAAATCACTTGGCTAGACCATCAAGTTGGAGATAGATATTTTTTATACCCCAAAGTAACCATCTTACATTTAGGTGGTGGTGAAGTTGAAGTAGGAAAAGGTTAAACTTCTTGTGTAGTGGTTGTCTTACCAAATGTGCATTCTTTGAGGGTAGGATAAACCCTATTCTCTTATCAAATTCTAGGTTTACATACTAGACATAGTGGTATAAAGACATTAATGTCTATGAAAGTGGTGAAATTTCATTGCTTAAATAAGTTGGCTCTTATCTACATTTGTTTAGCCTCTTCACATATAATGTTGACAATAATAGATATAGGGCATGGTGATAGTTATACCCAAATTCTTTGAAGGACCTTCTTATGAACTTGGACCATGCACACTACCTTCCATCAGAATAACTTCTCCTCTTCCCTATCATATAAGTCACTAACCATAGCTATGATCATCACTTGGTAAACTTCTTGTTCATCTATGCCCATATGAGGTAGGTCATTAGAGATTATGATCTAAGGTACCTTAAGGATCTATCTAGGTTATAGTGATTCTCATCTTAAACTTTAATGGAGGTTATGGTGTTTATTTTTTAGTAGAGATCTTGTACTTTCCTTTATACTGCTATAAGGTTATGGCTTCTAATTATTACTGCATTAAAGGGACTATTGTGATAGGTGGTATGGATTGAAACGATGTAACATACCTAGCTGCATATACTTTTTGATTGATGACTTCAACCTATGATATGGCTATGGTAATAAAATAAGGCAAGGGTCCAAATGGCAACCTAGGTATCTTGTTAATGTGAATGGAAACACCTTTTAGGAGAAAAGTGATAATAACATGTTGTGTTAGGTACTGCATGATGTTTGGTAGTGCTCATGGATTTATAGTAATCAACTCTATCCTCCCACCATGTCTTAAATTTTCCCTCATTTGTTAGGGTAGTGTGCTCAGGTATCTATATAATATTATGGAATTATTATGTTGGCCAATAGTTAGTGTTGAGGTGTACCTCTCCTTTAGGGGACTTGTATTGGGTGAAACACAACACAAAGATGAAAAACTAATACTAGAAGGTTTACTTGGAAGTTATGCATCACTTTTCAATGTTTTTAAGCAACTCCTATATAAAATATTTTGGCCAATTAAAATGCTTATTGTAGTGGATCATACGATGTACAATGTCCACCACTCCTCTAGGGATTTGATTCATAGACTTGGTAGTCTGTTAGAATCTCCATGTGATGCACTCGACTAAGATGTGCACTAGTTCATCTTAGATTTATTCAATTGGTATTCCTTTGGACCCCCAAATATATAATTATCTAATCTCCTAAAGGATATGAGGCATTCTTGTCTTATATGGAGCAATAGAATCACCTCATATAGACATGCCTAAAGCTTGAGCCACTACTTCGATGTTGATGACTATAGTGGTGTCAGGGCTAATGTACATGTTATCATCATTGTAACTATTGAGTAGGATTTACATAATCTCCACCAAATCACCAAAGGTGGGTATACAAAGTAAGCATTTAATGTTTATGTTTTGGAATCAATGTGGGGATGCAAGCACAAGTGGTTGTGTAACATTGATTAGAATTGGCTAGTAGAGTTTTTGTTATGCTACTCTAATGTAATCAAATAGCTCTGGATCAATGTATTTTGTCTATCAAAGTAAAATATTAACACTCATTGCTTCCTTTTGAACATTTATCAAGTTTTTGATGAGTTATGAATGATTTATGATATCTGAATATGAAAGTTAAAAAACTTTTTACTTCATGCACAGTAGAAATTTTCTTAGCTTTGAATCTTTTTGTAAAATATTTTCAATAATGAAATGTAAACTTATTTGAAATTGTGTACCTTTATAGATTTTGTGGCTATTGATTTATACATAAATGCCACACTGAGTTATCCCTTCAATATCAATGTGAATGTTGATGTGGTAAATCTTATCTGATTTGGCAATTAAGGTAGCTAGTCATTGATTCATGCATTGAGAGATGTCATTATTTTCTTTGCTATCCATACTAGAGTATAAATGGATGATGTTAACCAAATATTGATTTGGTGAGTATTATATAAATCAAACCTTATCTCTAGCATTAATTGCTTGACAGTGACTATTATATGGTTAATATCTTGGCTGATGTGACTTGATCATATATTTATTATACTTAATTAATTGATTTCACTCCTACTAACATCAACAATGGTGCACTTAAATTATTCCATTGATGGTTAGTGCATGCTATAATTATTATCCTAGTTCTAAAATCTATTGAAGAGATCATCTAAAAACACACACACACACACCCATAGACAAAAATAAATACATAAGAAAACATAAAAAAATAAGAAATCCTAGTATAATCAATGTTACTCAACACCCACTCATTTGAAAAAAAGATATTAATTAAGATTATTGGTAGTAGAGATTACACCTAAAACCATTCACCTACCCTGGTAAAATGGTTCCTTGATACGATATTTCATGTATAATGTAAGTCCTTTTCCAAAAAATCTATAATTTATCCAAAAATTCTCTAAAGAGACTATCATATAACAAAAATGGTTGATATTTTTGAAATTCCTTATGGTGTAGATTCCTATTATGCCATGTTTTTTGGATTTACTTATGAACTTCCTACATCCAAGATGATCTACATCGATTCTCATCCATCTTATTTAGTTTGAGAAGCCTATTTGTGAGAGAGTCATGATCCCCTAGTCTCATAACCATTTTAATGCACATACTAGGTACCAAATATTCCATTAGTATTACTTATTCAAGTTCATAGACCAATTAAAATGGATTAAAACCTATAGCCCTCTTATAGTGCATTCAATAGGCCCAAAGAATTAAATAAATGTGATCTTCCCAATCATCCCTCTTGACATCACAAATATTTATCAACATCTTGTCCAACACTTTATTAGAAGCCTCAACTTGGTTGTTAGCTTGTAGATGGTACACAATACTTTTTTGATAAGAAATCATGAATTCTTCACTAAGAGATTTGATGGTATTGTTTAGGAAGTGTGTCCATCAATGGCTTATGATCTTGATGGTACATCTAAACCTTATGATGATATTATTGTAGAGAAAATTTATTGCATCTTTCACCTCACAGCTAGGTGTCACAACAACTTTAACCCATTTGGTAAAGTAATCTATCATAGTAATAATATATTAATCTTTGTTACATATATTAATCTTTGTTACATTTACTTGGGGGATTGATAGGTCTTACAAAATTGATGCCCCACTATTTAAAAGGTTTTTAAGCTAACAAATTTTGTAAGGGCACTTCATCCTTCTAAAGTGGTTTACCCATTCATTGACATACATCATAATGCTACTCTGCTCTATGTGCATCCTAAAATAGGTTTGGCCACCATAACCCACTATGTAATAATTTATTTGTAGTAGCTTCTGTATCAAAATGACCTCCTACTAATCCTTGGTGTGCTTCTTATAAGAGCTATGGGCATTCATGTTCGATAACTACCCTAATTAGTACATAATCCTTCCCCAAATGATATAAGAACCCATATATAATAATATTTATCAAGGCTTTGGTGATAAACTACTTCTTATCCCTTACTTGGTAGTGCACAAGGAATACTCCTTTTTTTAGGAAATTAGTAATTGCCTCAAAATTCTCAGGTATTGTAGAAACTTGAAATAGATGGGCATAAGGAAATCCTTTTATAGTTCTTTTGTTTCTTCCCTATTTGTAATACAACTAAGATGATCTAGCCAAATATTTTATCTTCCTAATTTGATGTTGATGCAAATTTGAAATTCTTGAAAAAACATCAACCATCTTAAAATGTGTCTGTTGAGCATAAGCTTATTAAATAGGTAGCTTAGGGATTTATGATCTATGAAAACTTTAAATGGTGTTGCAAGAAGATAATGTCAGAATTGATGTAGTGTAAACACTATATACAATACTTCCCTTTCAGTTATTATGTAATTTTTTCTACGTCAGATAACTTTTAGCTTGTAAAATGAATGGGGTGATCTAATCCACCTTCTCTTGGCTGCATAAGTACACTACTAAATATGATACTAGAATAATTAACATGCATATGAAAGGGCTTACTCTAATCTATAAAGATGAGAATAGGCATAATGATCAATCTCTAATTTAGTTCTATGAACGTTGCTTGACACTTAGAAGGCCAGACAAAATTCATGCCTTTGCATAGAAATTATTCTAATGGAGACAAAATGGATACATATCCCGTGATAAACTTATGATAGTACCCTGTATGGTTTAAAATGGATTGCACTTCTATGGAGTTGACTAGTGGAGGAATACTAAGAATAACTATAATTTTGGCTTGGTCAACCAAAATACCTTCACTGCACACTACATGACCTAGCAAGTCACTGAAAGGTGTAAAAAATAAGCACTTTCTTGAATTCAAGGAAATACACAAAGATCAAAAACATTATAACATGAGGCACAACTTAAACAAGAGTTCTTTAAATAAATAAAATACTACCCAATCATCTAGATATACTTTCAGGAAGTCACGAATCAAATCCTTAAATGTAGTCACCACTAATCTAAAAAAACTATAGGTGCATTTTTGAGGCCAAAAGGTATTACCTTGTATGCAAAGGATCCCCATTCGATGGAAAAAGTTATATTATCTCTATCTTCTCCTATGATGGGTATTTGATGATAACCACTAAAGCCATCTATGAAAGAGTAAACTTCATGACCTATGATAGATTTCAAAACTTCATCTATGAAGGGAATAGGAAATAGATCATTCACACATGCATAATTAAAAATTTGATAATCAACACATACTCTAATCTCCCCTATTTTATTAGGTCACACTACCATGGGAACAGGCCAATCTACCTTCTTCATGGGATAAATTATGGTTACTTCTTGCATTCTATCTACTTAAGCCTTCACTTTCATCTTCATGTTTGGATTCAACTTATACAAACTTTTCTTGATAGGTCATGTGAACTCCTTGAGTTTGATATGAATTTCACCTAGGGAAGGATCTACTCCTCTGACTTATAAAATTTTTATGGGAAATGCATCTTGATAATCTTGCAATAGTTACATAGCTTTAGAAACTTTACATTCAATACAATAGTCACATATATGTGCCAATTTAGGAATCTCCTTTTGATGTTTTCCACATACTTTGAAATAGAATGCTGATAAATCTTGCACTTTTCCTTAGCAATGGGTTGTTGTAGCATTTTTGGCCCTTCCTGCTCTAGAATATGTATGTTGTGCAAATTTTCTTCTTTAATGGTTTTTGTGACTAGATCCTTTAATGGTTTTACTGGCCATTCAGGTTCAAACAAATAAGTCAAATCAATATCAACATCAAAATATAAATCTTTAATTTCCTTCTCTTCATCCTCTATTTAGTGGCATAACTACATAAGAGATTGTTATTCTATCTTGATAATTTTATATCTTCGTAATGTTGTATTTAGATCATAGGATACATTATTATGAATTATAGACTCTATCATGGTTCTTAAATATTTTTTGCACCCTTGGAATAAGAAATATTTTATTTTTAGTAGTGCATTATGAACCAAAGGATTATCATCTTCAAACAAGAAAGTCTGTATGAAGTTGCTTTGCACCTATGTGCAATACCTTATCTCCTACTTGTGTTCTTGATGCGTGTACCAAGGTGATGGTAAAGGGGTAAGTTTATAATTAAATATATGAACCCATTACTAATGTGCCATGTATTCTTCAATCCAAACCTTAACACATTTGTGAATATGGATTTCAGGGTACCCACCTTCCTAAAAGTAAGGCCAATTACTTTTAATGACCTATGGTAGTTGAAATCTACTAATCATAAGTTCAAATACATAATACCAATTGAGTTGATCATATTTATTAATTTCCCACCATGTCACTATAATTACCTTCAAAGCATAATTTAAAGCACCAACCTACTGATTAACCATAGAGACATGAACTTGTAGGCACATAATGAATTGATTGATATCCTCAGTCACATAGTATGAAAGAAGTTATCTTTTTATGGTGAAGACTATTCTCATAAGTCAGAGTTCATGATCACCATGAGCCCAATTGAGTAGATGTGTATCTGAGTCTCCACTTATAGATGAAGCTATTTCCCAAGGCAAGGTGCCTTCTCTAGTTGGATCTATATAATCTTGCATATGATCATCGACTTGATAGAGAAAATCAATTTTTGAGTAAGGGATTTAACAGACACAGATGCACAATATTTTATGAAAAAATGAGGTTCTAACATTTGAGTAACTACTGGTTTGGGATTCCATTGTTCATATGTCTTCAACTATTGAATGAGTAAAGATTGTACATATGGTTTAGTATGCTCATACAAGAATTTGCACTCAGTTATGTGTAGAGCTATTGGGTTCTCCTTAGAGTTTACCTTCATCCATTTGGTTTATTATACAATGTAAGTATAGTCAGGTTTAGATGGAATGATGTAGGTTTTGTTTTTCTTATGTAAAGGAATGAATATAATTTTATCTCCTTGATACACCTATAACTAATTTTACATAGTATTGATAGTTATTTGACCATCATATGCCCATTTCTTTCCAATAAACATAGGGTACTGAGTTTCTAATGTATTCATATAAATTAATTCAAAGTCACCTCACAAACTTAGTTCTAAACATTGATCTCAACATCTTATAATCAGCCAATGGGTTTAAATTTGCCATAGTCTGCTAAGCTCAAAGTCATTAGGCTATAGTTTAGAACTATCTATCCAATCACCTCCCATGTATACCTATAGATCATGTTGACCATGCTATAAAAATCAAAGACAACATTTAGAATATCATTCAAATTCGATGTTGATTCATACATCTACATAATATGGGTTCTTTATTTTTAAATACCAAACATATTTTTTGGTGTTCTATTACCCTCACTATGTACACTTCAGTAAATTATGTATAAATTTTGTGATGTTTTGAGAAATGTATACATTATGTAGTGTAATAAGTAGCTTTAGTAAATCTATTAGCATAGTAACAAGTCTATCTTGGTGGACATTGTGTACAATCTGACCATACATTTGGGAATCTGTTGCTATAGCATCTCCTTCAATAGTGTCTTGGTGTTAAATATTTTTTAACATCTACATAGCTTCATACATGAGATCCTTTTTTATAGCTAGGTTCAAGTATTTGTCTTGTTTCAATTTTTATATTCCCTTGTCCTAATTAATTTTGAGAGGAGGCAATCATCTCTCTATGTGTTGGTGTCTTGTAACAATATTCATAAATGCATTTTCCTTAGGTTGTGCATTCACCATGTTAACATTTTTGATATCCTTTTCCTTTCTTTGATTTTCTAAAATATGATGATTTTTTATCTCATGATTTTTATATACCCTAAAATATGCAAAATAATATTGTCTTTGTGGACTCAAAATGAAATTACATTTCACATGGTTATACTCTCCACATAAGTAGCATTGTAAAAGGGGGCATTGGTAATTATTTCCTTTGCCACCTTGGTAACCCCCTTTTTATCCTCCTATATAACCTCCTTATTGATGTGTTGTATTTAAATGTTGATGTTGCTAGGTATTATCTCCAATTCTAAATTGTTATTATGTAACTGATCAAGTCTAACTAGTTTACTTTTGTTGTGTCATTGCTAAATTTTAAGGTGTTGAGTACTAGTATTGTGGTGATGGTGGTGTCCAAATTGGTGAAGGATGGGTCTATCTACCCATACCTTGAGGCTAGTACTGAGGTGAACTAGGAATATATTATATACCTACATGATTTTCATAACCCTTATCAACCTCTAGGCTTAGGATCATTTACTTCATTGAGGACATTTGTTATGCAATGATGAGAAATGCATTCTTTGTGATATCTTATTTGAGCTCTTAAAAATCCCTAAAATTATTTTCATCATAAATATATGACTTAAAAAAATTATAATACAAAATTTGTGGGCTTTTGACATACTATTGTATAAGATGACATTATGTTGTTGCGTGCCCTACTACTCAGTAGATTTTATAGAACTTTGTCTTTAACCTTAGGATAATCATTCCTATGATATCCTTATTTTCCACACTCCATGCACCATAGATTTAGATTAAATTTATCTACTTCATGATATTGTTCCATCCTCTTAATAAAATCCTACAATGTATTTTCAATCTTATAATCCATTATGGGATCTTCCCCATAATATTTAATTTGTTCCACTTGAAGAGAAACAACTCTAGCATCTACCTTAGTAACATATTAGGTATGTGCTGTAGTAAACCTGATCTTAGAATGTATTCTTTTGACAAACCACATAGCTTTATCTTTATCTTCTAAATAAAAAATCACCTTATTCATAACATCTAAGAACTTATGATCATAATTGTAGACTGATTCTCTCAACTTTTACCTAATTTCCTTTAGGTCTTGAATATTTTGTCTTGTACATTTATTGATTTAAATTCTATGATGAACCACTCCTTAACTTGCTATAGATTTTTGTAAGCGACATCTTTGTATTATATAAATTCAATGGATCTTCCATTTAGTTCCATTATTAATTAACACTTATTTATAGCCTCATTGATAATACTTTGAGCTTGCCATCTCATCTCACATTTTAGTAAGTACTGCTCAGGGTCCTTAGCCCCATCATATGTTGTTAGGTTGATAAATTCTCCTAAATCACCCATATTATAAAATAATGTTAACGGGATATGTTGTGAAATTATTATAGTGGGAGGCTACATTGTGCACTATAAAGTTTACCTACACACTAGGAAAGTAAATATATGCACACTATTTTTCTATGTTTCTTATTTTCCTCTGCTTGGTTTCAACAAACCCTACACCCTTAAGAGCCTTATAAATTTAGGTTGTTTCAATTTCATTACCTCAATGATGTATTTTTTCTAAAAATAGACCTTCTAAATTACTATCTGCCTATTCTTCTAGTTGAAAACTTCTACTAAAATATAATAAATTGGGATGCAGTGACGTGTGCTCTTCTAATGAATTATTCTTTCATGTGACTTGTTCTTCCAAGCTTGAACCTAAAATTACTCTATGATTTTTTTCCACTTATTTTCTCAATAATTCATGTCCTTATTTTTATAATACCCATTCTTATAACTACACACTACATCTATCATCAATTGATCTACCTTTAAACTATTTGCATCTTCATTTTCAAACATATGTTCTTCTTCTCTCTTTGTCATTTCTTTCTTTCTAAAATAATTCTTCTTATTTCATCTCATATTTATTTATCCTTCATTATTCATCTCTTTCTTTAAATTTATCACATCTTCCTACTTGTTCTTCATATATTTTACTACTACTCTTAACTCTACTCATAGCTACCTTAGTATTTTTCTATTTACTCCATCTACACTATTATTGTAGCTCATGTTCTAAATCCAAATTTTTCTTCCCTTGTGTCTCCATCCTATATTTATGTACAAGATTTATCTATTCATATAATAATTATTCATTATCATGTTGTAGATACCCCCATATGCCCAAAGATATTACTCCATATGGGCTGGAGTAAGCACTATGTCCTTATCCACAACCAACATCTTCATAGGGATAGGTAGTCACTATAAAAATTTCTCTCAAATTCCTTTAATGAACAAGTCCTTCATAGTTTTAAAAGCTATGGATCCTTATAATACAAACTTAATTATATATCCACCTACTATAATAACAACCCAATGATTTATTGCTCTTGTCTAATTGATTTCCAATCTTTGCAACTAGTATATCTTCTTTCAATATAGTTTATAGTTTTTTTTCATAATTAGGTTAAAGTAATAATATTCAAACCATGCTAACCAAATATCTTACATTTTATTACATCATAAAATTTCATAAATTTATCCATAAATATGCTCTCAAATGATCTCTTGAATGATAAGATCAGTCCTTTTTTATTCTTATTCTAAAAAGTTTCATATCCTTTTGTCTAATTATATCTTAATATATCTTTTCTCTGGTAACCATCTTAGCATAATTCCTTCCCAAAGGATTTTTCATGCTCACCACACCATTATTAGCAAAAGGTTCTTGACGCATAAAAATATGATAAGGATGAGGATAGTTATGATATACTTCATGTGCATAAAATTATTTATTATATAAAGACATGAATTTGGATGACATAAACATAAGAATCACTAATTATCCTACATTATTTAAGAATTAAGATCAACTAACATTGCTTGGATTAAAATAATGCATTCATAATAGGTTAGACAAAAAGTAACCAAAACATTACATATGAGAACACATGCAAGGATCATAATAATAAATCACATAGGTAACCATAAATAGATAATCTCTATTGATCTCTCTAAAAATTGAAACTTTCTTCTTATTACAAATAAAAGTATATATAGACATTTCTAGTCTATGACTATTCATCTTCTTCTTATACTTGGCACCAAAATTAGAGTCTCTTCATATTCTATCCTATTATAAGTCATGAAGATAGGACAAAATGGATTGATACAATGAAAAAATGAGTACATAATGCATGAATATAGAATAAATATCCCATACAACTTAACAATATGTGTTCTTCTACCAACACTTACCCTAGATATTTTAAATTTATCCTTGTAATAATTTGAAAAGTATAAAAAACACATGAGATCTAGATGTGTAATTAATAAGAAAATAACACAAATCAATGAAATAATATATAGGTGGGAAAACCTCCAATGATATTAAAACAACCCACAGTTGCTTTTCATTAATGAGAAACTAGAATCCAATACAATTCATTCACTTCTCACTTTCTCTCTATCAAAACTTCACAAGAACTCTTTGAATAACCATGCAAATATTCAATGTCATAAAAATTATTTGGTATTTAGTGAATGAATTAATATAGGGATAAAAATATTTTTATAATGAGGTGTGAAGGTGAACTGTTATAACCAATAGGTCCAAATTCTCCTTGAGAAACATATAACCAATGGTAATACTTAATATGTTTTATTATTGTATTTATATGATGTTTTATCCCATGTTAAATAATAATAATAAAACATTTATTATTTACCCATGTAAATGTGCTAAGGGTCCCATAAAGGTATCAATTAAGCATTATATTTTCCAATACTCCCCCTTAATGTTAAGTGGAGATACATGCCATTTTCACCTTAATAAATTAATTGTACTCCATGAATCACCTATACTAATTTTAGGAGGCATGTAAAATTTGAAGGATTTTAAAACCTTCACCATGCCAACATTACATTTTGAAAGAAAATAAATTTTAATCCATAAACTAATAAAAGTAAGTTTAGGCTAGCATGATTGTGAGACTACATCTCATAGTTTCTCATGATTAATCAACCAAGCATATTTTGATCCTTTTAAAACATAAGGACCTCCATTTCAAAGTATGTTTTTATATATTTGTTATAAAATTAAAACTTTCACATGATATTTATTAAGATCACATAACATGATATATTACAATGATTTACAATGAAAAGAATTATAGAGAAGAATAAGGAAACATATGGATATTAGAAAGTGACATCTTTGAGAGGCCTAACATTGCACAAAATTGACAAAACTTGCTAGCACCAAGTGGTTTTATGAAAATATCTACCACTTGTTTATTTTTAGGACAAAAATACAAATCAATATCACCGTTGAGAACTTTTTCTTAGACAAAATGCACATGAAATTAAATATGCTTCATTCATTGGTGTTGCACTAGATTTTTCATCAAAATTATACAACTTTGGTTATCACATAGAATGGTGGTACTATGAAAAACATCCAAATAAATTTATCCTAAAAACCTTCATATCTACATGGATTATGTATAAATTTGTATAACACTTCTATACTCTATTTTAGTAGAAGAGATAGAAATAATAAATTCTTTTTTGTTGCTCCAAGTGATTGCACATGCACTAAATTTAAACACATATCCAGATGTAGATTTACGATCTATAGTATCATCAACATGGTCAACATCATAGTAACCATATAAATTAATATTATCAATGGAAGAATAAAATAAATTAAAATTTATAGTTCCTTTGATATACCAAAGTATCTATTTTGTCAATTTCCAAGGATCTAAATATGGACCTTACATGAATCTAGAAGCAACACCTAGAATAAATAAAATATTTAGCCTAGTAATGGTTAGATAAATTAAAGTACCAATAATTTTTATTTAAAAAGTGGACTTGGTTTTGACACATAAGTTTTAGATCAAGCTTAACACCAGATTCAATAGGATTAGATTTAGGTTACAACTAAACATATTAAACTTAACAAGAAGATTATGTGCATATTGATATTGTGATATAACAATTGAATATTTATCCTAAAATATAGTCATTATTAAAAAATGATGAAGAATATCTAAATTAGTCATTTTAAATATTGACTTAGTTTATATTTATATTTATGAATTAAACTAATTAGATCACCAGTAATTATAATATCATTAAAATATATATAATTAATATAATATGACCATTTTTAATTTTTACAAATATATCATTATTGGAATAATAGTTAGAGAAACCCAGTTCTTTAAAATAACTAGTGATTTTAGAATATGAAGTGCGAGGAACTTGTTTTAAATCATACATATATTTATTTAACTTACAAAAAATAATGCTCTTTTTTAGGGTCAATGAATCCTTTAAGATGAGTTATATAGATTTATTCTTATAAATAACCATTTAGGGGGGCATTTTTGACATCCATTTGGTTTTAATCCAACCATTATGAGCTACAAAAGTAATGAGTAGTCTAACAATACTCATTTTTATACAAGATCAAAGGTTTCAACATAATTAATCTTAGGATTTTAAGTAGAACCACGAGAAACTAATATTAATTTTAAATTTATCAATTTTACCAATTGAATTATATTTAATTTTATAAGCTACCTACAATAAAAAATAAGCCTTCTATGTGGATGGGATAAGATCCCAGGTTTTATTTTTAATTAATTAAGCATTATACTCAGCTTGCATGAAAAATTTCCATTTATCATCTTAAATGTATTATTCAAATTTAGAGGTCCACATTCATACATAATCATTAAATAATGATGATAATGTTTACTCATAGTTAATTTATTAAGATTATAAAGACTATAAGACTAGATTAGGATTCTACTCATTTAAGTTTTTTAGATTAAACATGAAATTCAAAAGGTTCCTCAGACTCTAAGTTATCCAAAATAATATCAAATTCCTCTAGGGTATATGTTTATTCATAAGGAGTAACATGAAAGCCATGTTCATCAAACAAAAAACATTGAGGAGGTTCCCTAGAGGGCTCATACAAAGATTTTTCAAGGATCAAAACATTATCATTATCGATTATTTATCTTTAGATTGATAATAAAATCTTAATACTTTATTTTTACCTCCATAAACTACAAATATGCATGAATAGGAGGTAGGATCATGTTTATTTTTTTAGTTTTAGGAATGAATATAGAAGCAAGACTATGAAAGATCCTAAGATGAGCCACATTAGGTTTAGTATTAGAACACATTTATAAAGGGGTATAAAGACTCAAATATTTAGTGGGGAATATATTTAGAATATGCACTACCGTATTCATATATTAGGCCCATAAGAATTTAAGAAAATTTACAAAATACAACATTGTTCTAGTCATTTCAATAAAGAGTTTTCAATTATATTTAAGTACCATAAATAATTAAAATAATAATAAAATTCATTACTAATATCTTCACCACCATTATCATAACATATTACACCATTATTGAAATGACTAGAACAATGTTGTATTTTGAAAATGTTCTTAACTCAATAGAAAAACTAGAAGCATTTAAAATAATATATTTAAATTCTTCAAATTTAGATAATACTTCATATTTATTCTTTATAAACTATGAAAAAATCATTAGAATATGATCATCTATCAAATTATTAACATATAAATAATTATTAAGATATGAAACTTCAATAGGTTTTGTAACATCACTATGAATTAACTCTAAAGGATTCAAGCAATTTGCATCATGATTCTTGTGAAAGGGATTAGTATGTTACTTACACTTAAGCAACCTTCATAAGTTTCATGATGAGAAGAGATAGAAGGAAGACAAACAAAATATTATGAGAATAAATATGATTTAAAATTATAAAATTAATATGTCCTAATCTTTCATGCCATAATTAAGACTCATTTTTACTACGTAATGAAAGACAACATATAGAAGAAAAAAAAATGTATAAACTATTATGTTGAACACCTTCAAATATCATAGAATAAATTGATTTATAATATATTAGTTATCCTTAAACAAAGTTAAAATGAAATGATAATTACTAAACTAAGAATAATATAACATTTTTTTCTTAAGTTTAGGTACATAGAAAACATATTTAATAAAAACATTTACAAAATTAACTTTTCCTTGCTTAGTAGCTTCTAAAAATGAATTATCTCCTAAATAAATATTTTTAGAAATATCTCTCATATTATATAAAATATCCTTAGAGTGAGCCATAATTGAGTATCTACTAGATAGTGTCAAATGCACGATGTGATTACCTATGTGTAGTAGTAAAATCAAACATGATCTAGGAAGAAGGAATTGCTTAACAATCAAAATATTATAATATTAGCATCATCATTATACATAAAAGCTTTACAAAGTTACATTATGTAATCTAAATATACACATGTCCTCACTTCTCCATGAATGTGGGATTATCTTTAAAAATGACCTAAAATACACCTAAGCAAACTAAACTAAACATGTTTAATTAAATAAAATAAAAACTTACACTAACACCTCCCTTAAGAATAGATTAGGTGGGTCATAAAAATAGGTCCTAAATCAAAGCCCTAATGAGGAACCCAAGTATAATAAAATTTCCCCCATATGAGGATGTCAAATCTACTTAAAACCCAAGAGTATCCCATAAATGAAGATGCTTTCTCTTAGTGAAAGGTTTGGTGAATATATCAATAATTTTTACTATTGTTTGGATGTAAAAAATATTAATGACTTGCTCATGGATGACTTCCTAAATTAAATGCATGTGATTATTGATATGTTGGTCTGTTGATGGAAGACCAAATTTATGTAGATCTAAATTGTGCTTTGGTTTCATATAATATGACTATTGGTTATTGAAAAAGGATAACAAACTCAATGATAATCCCTTAAATCCAAATAGCCTTAATGGAAGGATTAAAAGCTCCTATATATTCTACATCTATAAAAGATAAATAAATAGCATTCTACTTCTTTCTTGACTAACTAATTAGATCTAATTTGAGGGAGAAACTATAGCATGAAGTAGACTTGTGATTTTAAATGTTGTTAACGCAATATGAATATGTATAACCAATTAAGTCAATTTTGATGCCCACTCCAAAATGAATCTTGAAATTATGAGTACCCTGAATATAGTAGAGGATTCATTTAGCTACATTATAGCGTAATTCATGTCATTCATTCATGAATCTAAATACCATGCCTACTGCTTATGATATATTAGGTCTAGTGTGCATAAGGTAGATGAGACTGCTGACAAGTTATTGAGATGAAATAACATCAACCAATGGAGATATAAAATCAGCCTCAAGCTTCACATCAAATAGAAAATGAGTTAGATCTAGATTACAATCAAGCATAATAAATTGGGTAATTATATCATGAGCATACCTATATTGATCAATAGTGATCCTAGACTTAGATTGAGAAATTTTAATCTTGAGGAATTAATACAATAATCCAAAGTTAGTCATTGAGAACTTGTCAGACAAAGCAATTTTTACTACTATGATGGTGGATGAAGAAATCCCAATGATCAATAGGTTATCCATGTAGATAAGTAAAATCCACATTGAATTATCATGCCATAAGATGTAGACATTTGGATCAAAATGACATCTAGTGAACCTAACCAAAAGAAAAAAGGATTCCATCTTGGCATACCAAGATTAAGGAGTTTGTTTGAAGCCATAAATATATTTTTGAAGTTTAAAAATCAAGGATGAATCTTCCACAAATCCTTGTGGTTTGTCCATGTATATTTCCTCTTTGAGGTTACTATGAAGAAATGTACTCTTCACATCTATCTGATGAACATCCTTATGATGTGATATAGTAATAAAGCATGGGTCAGATTGAGTTCATTTTGGAAATTGGGGTAAACATCTCAATATATTCAATGCTAGGTACCTAAGAAAAACCCTTTTCTACCAAACATGCTTAGAAATTATCTACAAACACATATACTATGCATTTTATTCAGTATGTCCACCTACATTGAACCAATTTTCTTCCCTTAGAAAGTGGGACTAACTCCCAAGAATTATTCCTATAAAAGGAAATATAATACTAATCCATGGTAGTATCCCACTCAAGAGTGCCTGATGCCTCAAAAAATGATTATAGATTGAAATCAAATATAATGAAAACATGTGGGGCATCTTGTAATTATGAATGGCTTTGCCTATTATCTGATGGATCTCTAACCCATTGGCATACACTTTTTAGTTTTTTTCTATCCCAAAGTAGACCAATGATTATAGAGTTAGGAGGAGATTTATCATCATTTGAAGATAATGTGGGAGAAGGAGGAGAGGAATCCTCATCACTACTCTCATCATTAGAACTATAACAATCTAGATCATTAAGAAGTTGATCAAATGAATCTAAGTCATCAGAACTATCATTAAATACAAGTGCATATAAGGAAGAGTGATAGATGTAAAGTGTGGAGTCTAAAGGGCCATTGAAAAAAAATAAACATTCCTCTCAATGAATGACTCATGAGTAGTGGGATGGAGAAGCTTGTATCTCTTAACACCCTCAAGATATCTAGCAAAAATGTAAGGTTGATTTTGAGGTTTTATTACCTTACATTTATTATTTGGAATATAATCAATAAAAATCAAACAAAAAACTTTAATGTGTTCTTCTGTAGTTTTTTTACTATTCCAAGATTCAAAAGAAGTGACTACCTTCAATTCTTTATGAGAAACTTGGTTCTAGATGTAACAGGTATAGTTGATGGCCTTAGGCTAATACTTAGGTGTAAGAGACTTGGAGTGTATCATATAATTATCCATTTCCTTCAAGGACCTATTATTGCACTTTACAACACCATTCTATTGAGAACTATATGGAAATATATGTTGTAGTTAAATATCCTTTGATGTATAAAATTACTCAAAATGGTTACTGACATACCACCATTATCAATGCACAAAATATTTGTCTTTACCTGAATATTTATTGACAAGCACCTGTAAGTATTGAAAATGGTCAAATACCTCTAATTTATACTTAAGAAAATACACCCAAGTGTGCCTAAAACAATCGTCAATGAAAGTAAGCATGTACTTTATCCTATTGAATGAAGGTTTTAGAAATTGGCTAGTAATGTCACTATGGAAAATCTCCAATATTTTTTTAGCTCTCTATGATTTTCCCTTTTCATACTTCTCCTTTAGATGATTACCAAGAATACAACCCTAGAAATATTTTTCAAAATACTTAACTTGTGGAAACCCTAAAATCATGTTTTGATGACTAAGTTACTTCAAGTATCAATAGTTGAGATGGTCAAATTACTCATGCCATCATTTACTCACCTCATCTGAATGAGTGAACAGTGTAATATAAGGTTGATCAAGAGAAATATATGAGAAAATACATAACTTGGATTGGTGATATACTTTACTAGATACAAAAATGGAGTCATTATTAGTTTCCTTAATAACCATAAAATTTGGTGTGAACTCAATTCTCTTACCTGAACTGATGTGAGTGATCTAGTAAATAGATAGGAGATTGGTAGATAAGGAGGGAACACATAAACCATCATGAAATTCCCCATCATTCACTTTAATAGATCCATCCCAACAAATTCAACTGAAGTATCTTAGCCCAAGAAAATGGAAGGCATAGAACAAGACACCAAGGATGATAACATGTCATGTGATGAAGCCATGTGGTGTGATGCACCAAAATTAATAACCCATGTAGAAGGATATGATACTAAAACAAGTGCTTTGCCCTTATATTTTTATTCTTACTATCTTTGGCCTTAGAAGAGTTATGTTGATTAAATCTAATTATAATAATTAGGGACATTGATATTATGCTTCTCAAGCATCTTAATCAGTTGGTTTATTTGATTCTTCATGTATTTGGTTTCATCATGTCTAAGTTTCTTATAATATCCACATGTGATTTGTTATTTCTTGTATTTCCCATTTGGATATGAGGAATCTTTTGATGCTTTTGACTTATCATCAGATTTATGACCCTTTCTTTGATTTGGGTCCTTCTTATTCTATTTGTTCTCCTTACTGCTAGAAGCTTTCTTTTTGTCATGACTCAAAATCAAGGCATGTGATTTAGATGACTTTAATATACCCATTTGAATGAGCTTATCTTACTCCTAAGTCAAGTTAGTAATAAAATATTTCAAATATGACATTGCCCATGTAAATATAATGGCCCACTTGGTTGTTGGAATGGTAGAAATGAATAAAAAATAGTCAGAACCTAATTTGGCAAGTATAGAAAGAATTAATTAATCATCCTTTTTATCAATGCCACATAGTTTTAACTATAACCTGAGTGATTTGAACTTGGTGAAAAAGTCTTGTATTGTATCAAAGTCTCCTAGGCTCAAATTGATTAGCTCAATCTCTAACTCATGACCCTTCATTTCATCCTAATTTACAAAGAGTTTATCTAATGTGGACCATATTGATTTTGAGATGTTTTAGATTTGATATGAAAGAGTAAGTTAAGAGACATAGATAGGAAGAATAAACCACCAGCTTCATCAATTTGATTATACCACTTCACCTTCTCTACCTTATGTGTCAATTCTAATTTTGTATCCATCATAATTTAGTGTAAGTCTTTGATCCTCAATAAAATTTACACTTTGAATTTTCACTCATGATAGTTGAATAGTGTAATAAATGAAACAAAACTAAAATTTATGATGCAAAAAGAAAGTATGTGCTGAACTATATGTTTTGTAGACTAAGAATGTAATACTCCCCTGAATATGTAGATGTTTAAATTTACAAGGGATGAGAATATAACCAATGTGTAGAGCTAAAAAAACATGCACTTTAAAAATAATGGCACCTCAAAAGGAGTAACAGGATCAAATTTATTCATGTTTAAATGTTTCTTGCTAAAAAAAATAATGTTCTCCACTTTGCATAAAAAATTTGGGTGTTCAAATGGTTTGAAATATTTTTGGTGGCAACTTCTCCAACAAAAACTTATGCCCTATTAAATTGAAAATGAAGAAATTTTGGGTTGGCCATGACCAAGAGCTTAATTTCTATATGACCAAGGGATAAGTCCAAATTTGGGTGCTCTCCCCCTACTTTGATTGATGTGATATACATAGAGTGACATCATCCAAAATAAGACCCCTTTTTGAAAATGAATAGTGCCATAATTCATTGGAATAAATTAGATCGCCTCTAGATCGACATTAGAGTTTGGAAGAAATTGCACACTTGTCAAGGTTTAGACTACTCCTATAGTTGAAATGTCTAATTTTGAGGTAGGGTTGTAATACCTTGTTACAATGGTGTTTTAGACTACACATGCACCCCAAATTCTTGATGTTAGGATGTTGGATGGTTTACATAGTGTGTAAATGTATTGGGGTTGCATCCCTTTTGTACACATGTTAAGGTTTTTAACTACTCCCATAGTAAAAAATCTTGATGTGGGGGAAGTGGAATTATCTTGAAGTCTAAATTCTAAATTCTTGATTTAATGACTTCTCTGATCATCACAACTCCCAATGCCAGGGAAGTTGACTATGTCCACAATCAAAAGTCTTGATGTCAGGAATGATGATTGCTCCCTTAGTCAAAAGTCCTAGTGTCTAAATTTTTCATCAAGGATGAATCCTCTACTTGAAATAATCATGTTTGGAGGCATCCTTGTAGGTGTCAAAGATGTTTATGGTTCCCATAGTGTATACAAGTATGAAAACCTTGATTTTCTTGAAAACCACCAAATTTACTCTACCTCTTAGAAATCAACAAAATACCCATTATATATATCCAAAAATATATAAGAACCCAAAAATGATTTTTTATTGAAGACTAAAAATTATACGAATTTACATGAAATTGTCAAAAATGCCTTGAAAGCCTCCAAAAAAAGTTAAAAATGGCTATCACAAAATTAGGTCATGTTTACAATTGATCATAGGGTTTTGACACCTTCTAAACCCAATGGTGAAATTTATTTTGCATGAAATACCACCAAATGATATGTGACCAAAAAAATATGCTTTCTCCTTTATTCTCTTTCTAAATTTGAATCTATTAAGGATCCTCAAAGAAGAGCAAAATCTAAGAGATAGTGAATCTATAATATGCTAAGTTAATGAATGTTAGATATATGACATGCAAGTTGAAACTAAAGATTTCACAATAAAAAAATGACATTAACCTACTATAAAATCTCTAATACCATGTGAGAGTGGGCCATAATCAAGGATCTACTGGATAAAGTCAAATGCACGATGCGATTCCCGTGTATAGTAGATAAATCAAATATGAATCAGGAAGAAGAAATTACTTAAAAATAAAAATATTGTAATATTAGCATTAACATAATTAGTCATGAAATATTTAGGAAGGTACATTATATATGTGAAAGATAAACATGTCCTCACTTCCTCATGAATGTGGGATTATCTTTCACAATGACCTAAAATACACATAAACAAGTTAAACTAAACATGTATAAGGAAAAACCATTAAATGGAATAAAAAATTACACTAAAACATATGAGATAAGAAATTTATATGATGTGATGCACCACTACATAATATCTATTTATTCTCATTAGAAGCAAACAAGACATCATATAGAGCAATAACATTTGAAATATGTTTCTGATTATTATTATGATTATGGGTTTGATTCTTCTGCGATTCTAATTAGATTTGTTCCCTTTGTTATTTTTAGAGGTTTTATAATTAAGTCTTTTTATTTTTATAAAAAAATTCATTATATGACCAAATTTATCACACATATTACAATTCTCATTAAACTTAACTTTTTGATTTTTATTACCATATTTCTTGTGCCCATTTTTACTATTAGTAAAATTAAGGTTAGCCTTCTAGTTTCTATTACTTTCATAAATAGGATTGAGAGTGATAAGTACCTAATTGGAATTCTATTTATAATAAAAATTAGACACTGCTTGATATTTTTGAATCAAAAGAGTTGAAAGGGTATTGAGGTCAGGGATATCTTGCTCTATTTGATATTTTGAATTCAAAATTGAAATAAAATTGTAAATTTTTTCATGAATATGTAACTAAATAATGAAATATAAAAATTGATCTTGAACTAAATTACAATTGCATTCAGACAAATATTATTTAATATTTTTAATTTTAACAAGAAAATTAACAAATTTGTCATCACCTTTCATAGGTGTAGTAAACAATTCAAGTATTGACTTAATTATCTTGGAGAGATGAGTGCCATTATGCATAGACTGAAGGAGTGTTTAGGCATCACTGGGAGACTTTTGGTTATTGATATGTATTATGAATTAACCCTTGACACTCCCTATAATAATATATATGGCTTCCTATGATCTTTATTAAAATGCATGTGAAAGCTCAGGTGTAACATGTCATCTTGATGGAGTTTTCTCCTTCCCAAAAACTATGTTTCAAAAAATTTGAGCCATAAATTTTAATTTAATTTGGATTTTACAAATACTATAATTATACCTATTAATCATTTGATATTTATCTAGCAAAAAGTTAGGAGAAGCCATACCTTCCATTTAAAATGAACACTATGACACTAGATAAATTTTTAAAAACTTTTTTGTGAATGTGATATTGTACTTTATTTGAGAATAAAGTAAATTTATAGTGTAAGTAATAAATAATTATTCAAATATATTTGAAACAATGCAAATTTTTTTTAACAAACTAAATTAAGTATCACACAAGGAATATCTATCCAAACATTATTATTAAAAAAATTAAAAAACTATAATAAGATGTTTCAAAATAACAAATGGGCCACACTAATGCATTGAGAATGCCTAAAAACATAGAAATCAATTGGTCACATGACCATGGTTGAAAAAATATTATCTAGGTTAAGTTTTGAAAGTTTTGGCAATAACTAAGATTTTGAATGTGAGATACTTGGCACAAAAACCCAAAAAATTGAAAAATAAAACTTGAATAAATCAATTTGACCAAAAGAAGTTAGGTGGTAGTGTGTTTTGAACATGAGACCTCCCCTTTACAATTTTTTAAAAGATTTTATATGCACTAATTTATTTTAAAACCCTTTTTAACTTATATATATATATATATATATATATATATATATGTGTGTGTGTGTGTGTGTGTGTGTGTGTGTGTGTGTGTGTGTGTGTGTGTGTGTGTGTGTGTGTGTGTGTGTGTGTGTGTGTGTGTGTGTGTGTGTGTGTGTGTGTGTATAGTACATTGAAAAACATTTTTTTCTTAAATAATTACTTTTGGGTGAAAAACTAAATAGGGAAGGTGGGGGCCGTTTATTTTTTATAAATAATTTGTTGATTTAAAAATAAATTATTTTTAAAATATATTGGAGAGACTATATACTTACGTATAGATGACCATGCTCAGATATGATGCCCATGGGAGAGCTTGAGGCAACACAATAGCATGTACAAGTCACCAAAAAGTTTAAAACTTTGCCAACCTTCTTGAATTTGTTATTTGATGTTAACCAAACTTTTAAAAATGATTTTTTTAAATAGAAACTAAAATTTGAATTTACTAGGAAGTACAAGGACACTAAAGGCGGAGAGAAAAAATTATAGGAGATTGGAATGGCCTTCTTAGGGTATGTAAATTTGTAAGAAGCCTTGAAACAACACTACCATGCAACATAACCTTCAAAGAGTAATTTTCAAGAAAAAAAAAACTGATATTTGATTTTTTTCAACCCCACAAGGTTATACAACCATGAAAAGGCAACAAAAAACTTCAAAGAAAAATAATATTGGTTACTTGGAAAGATATTTGAATTGCTTGGATAGAAGTTATATGATGAGATTATCATTTACTAGACTCCACACCATCAAAATTGAAGCAATATGTATTTCTAACAAATAATTTTCATCCAAAGCCATCCTATGGCCATACCACTCCTCTATAGATTTGACAAAATAAAACTATTGCTTGACTTTGGTCTTTGGCTCATCCAAAACAATATCTTGTCAATCAATCACTCATCACATGGCTCTAATTCCATGTGAGAATTTTAAATGTATACAAACATAGGAAATTTATATGTGTAATTAATAATCAAAAACACAAATCAATTACATAATATATAGGTAGGAAAACCTCAACTCGAGGTCAAAACCCACAATTGACATTCATTAGTGAGAAACTAAAACCTAATATAATTACTTCACTTCTCACTTCTTCTTTGTCAAAACATCACATAACTCTTTGAATAATATTTTCCACATGAAAATATGGTATTCCATGAATGAATTACCAAATGGGTAAAAACCTTTTTATAATGGGGTGTGGAGGTGGACCATTGTAACCACTGGGTCCAACCTCTCCCCAAGAAACATATAACCAATAGTAATAATTAATAGGTTTTATTATTGTATTTACATGATGTTTTATCCCCTATTAAATAATAATAATAATAAAACATTTATTATTTACCTATGTAAATGTGATAAGGGTCCAATAAAGGTATCACTTAAGCATTATATGTTCCAACATTCCTAGTTATTCTAGTGGTGTGGAATGTGGCCTCAGCTAGTGATTCAATATTGTCACTGTGGTTCATTAGGAAAAAATACTTATGGGATATGTAGGGAAGAAAATGGTGGTCATGAAATAATTTTTCCTCATTAATTATTCCTTTGGAGTTTGTGTGAGTGGATTGGAACTTTGGTGTACCTAGGGTACAAAAATATTACCTATGAGTAAAAGGTGCTTGAAATGGGATATACAATTGATAAAAATTGTGTAGTTGTGGAGTAATTAGAAAATGAATGTTTTAATGTTATTTTGGAAAGGTTTGGATTGAACGCAAGTAAATTGTGGGAGGAAAAAGCTTTGCATGGAATGGGAACATAGAGAGGGATTCGAAGAAGTGTTTGAATCAATTATGTAAAAAAATCATGAAAATGGATAGATATATGCATGTAAATTTTTTGTAATACCACATTCACACATTATGTCACCATGCAATAGGGATATAATGGCCTCATAATCATGATAAACACATGTCCATAGAGTCATCAGTCACATTTATGAGGTCACTAGATTTTTGGGCATAATGGGTATGAGATCATGTATTCATTTATGTTAAGATACACTCCTGTGTCTAGTGAATTTGGAATATCAAGTGGGCCTAAACTTCTGGATGCACCCTATACACAAGCATGATCTTCATGTCATTCTCATGAAATTTTTAAAATTTCAACTATTTTATGACTTGACTCAACCTTTTTTATTCAATTGAAATTATTTTTGACATGACTCAACCTTTTAGGACTTGACTCTTAGGTTATTTTTGATACCAAAAATTTTAGGAAATTTTAACTATATAAATTCTGGGAACAACTAGCTCAAGATGGGGACACGGACTTGTAAAATTACATAGGATGAACTCTTAGAATATTTGGTTTCAAGACTTAGTGCCTTTTCCATTAAGATATGGAGTCATGACTTAAAAAAAATAATAAGAAAGGAAATAGGGAAAATACCAACAATATAGGGAAACAAAAAATAGGAAAAGGAAGTACACAACACACAATAGGAAAGAAAACACATAAAAAAACTTATATCACCTATGGGGACTGTAGGTGACAAGCTAACTATACTATTTTTAATGGTTTAGGTATTTCCTACTATAGGGAAACAAAAGTTTAATTATGTCAAGATATGCCATATAGTTTGTGTTAACACCACATAAATGGTGAATCTTGAATGGTCCCATCCATAAGGATTAAAACATTCCCTGACTTCAATTTGGTTCCGTCATTTTATCTCATATGAGGACCAAGTATCCAAATTGGAAATATTTCTATCTTTCCTTATGATTAAACACCTCCTTCAACTTCTTCTAGTGAGCTATGATCCTGTCAAATACCATCACTCAGTCATCCTCCAATTTGATCATGTACATCACTTTTTTTTATAATGAATTTTAAAACTAATATTATTCCATAGCATGTCTTAGTTTCAAAGACAATAACTCTAGGGAAATGGAAATTATTTCATCAATCTCACATAGTATTCTAAAAAGAGAAACTCTAATTGTTCTTTTAGGAGTATACAGTCCACCCACTGAATGTCATATAGTTTCTTATTAAAATTATTTTGATTTTTGTCAACCAATTTGTAGGTATTATTATTATTGGATTATGCCTTTCCATTTACCTATGGGTAAAAGTTGAAAGAGTGTGTTCTAAATATTCATTATCCATATTATAAACTAGTGAGCTTAGCTAAATAAAAAAATTGAGGAATTATCCATGAAAATATTTTTTTAGTAAAACACT
>JARHVA010000018.1:9862500-9977500 GCA_037957365.1 Torreya grandis
CCATAACACTTGGGTGATAGACTAATTCAATAGTATATTTTCCTTGTCAATCAATGGATGATTAATTAAGAAAAATGCAGATATATCTAATGTGTTATATTTAGAGTTTTATTATCTTGGAATTTCATCAATGGAAAAGGATTTGGATGTTTTAATGTATTCATGAACCCTATTTGTATAATGCCTTAGCTTATCAATATTTACTTTGTATTGACCTCATACTTCATAGTCAAATCAACATTTTTTTGGGCTTTGAGAGTTTGAACTCACATTTATTTTGCTAATTTCAATATGATAATCAATGATTTGTGCTTAGTTGTATTATTGGTGCATTCTAATTAAAGTTTATAAGAGAAAGGAAATAACTCTTTCTATGGGGAAATTAACATAAGTCTAGTAGTCAAGCTTGTAGTTGAAAAAATATATCACATTCCAAGGTCCATACATCATTTTAATCAACTTAAATGAGCTTAGAAATTTATCTATATTTTTCATTCATCATCATGTAGGTACCTATATGTGTTTCCTCATAAACAATATCTACTTAAGGATCATTCCAATTTCTCACCAAGCTTTAGTTTTAGCATATATTTTCATTGATTCCATTTATAAAAAAAGGTGGCATGTATTCATTATAGTTTGATCTTGCCTCCAAGGTCTTTGTATAAAGTTATACTTAAAAAAATCCATAGCTTAGAGGAATGTCTACTCCTATACTAGTCATATTGATTATTTTATGAGGAAATGATACTAGGGCCATCTGAGTGTATTTTATTTATCTAATATAAGGAACTTGCTTCACCTTTATGTTGAATATTGGCCAAAATTTTTAATGTATGTTATCCATAAGGCATGTTCTTTTTTATTTATCATCACATTGACTTAAACCACAAAATCAATTATTAAATTATTCAATTAGAAATGTCTAGTGAAGAGTGAAACATATAATGGTTTAGGTCTCTCATTAATTTGAGTACACATAACCATGTTTTTATGAATGGATGAATAAATAATCTTGACATGAACCTCATGAGGCAATGTATTTGGATTATTGTAAATTTTACCTCTGATAAATTTGATCAATCTATTGAGATGCTTAGGATTTGAATTAAGATATTCATTTTGAGAAATCTAAAACTTATTTTATTCATATGGTAAATGATAACAAAGGAAGATGAACATGTAAGATTTAATTTATCACTAGTGGAAACATTCATGGGAAATTAAAAAATTCCTATTTTCTTAGGTTTCTTATATTTTTCAAGGTTTGGGAAAGGAGTACCTCTATTGAGGACAAACTTTGGAGTAACCATGGATTTGAAACTTCCTAAGCTTTCTATTTTTCATAAACTTTTCTTTCTATGATTCTTTGAACTTGTAATATTGAGCTCTAGTGAATATGGCATTTGAATGACTATTCATATCATATTATTTATCATCATACTCCTCAAAATTAGTTTGATATTCAAAATATCCCATAGTGGAGTTTATATTGGGTTCTTGAATTTCAAGGTCTAAGGTGCCCAAAACACCTTCTTCTAGTGGTTATTCAATTGTGCATAATTATAACATCCTTGCCATTTATGCGTAGTTATAACTATTATGATCATTAGTGGCATGAAAAATAAATATGAAATGAATTTATGTAGGAAAATATTTGATGGTGAGTTGTAGAGATGGAGCTTAAAGTCTAGGATGAACATTACCACTATATGGGACAGTCTCCTGTACACATCTTTATATGGGGCAACATGATGAGCCTAAATAATTTATTTCATCAAGGCTAATATATCATTTCACAATGTTTGAATAAGAAGTTATATTTCATTTTATTGTTTTCTTTTGAATGAAACATTTTTTATTTTTATAGCCATGATCATATCATATTCTATAATAGTATCTTGAATTTATGTTATATCCAAAGTTTTTGGGTGGTTTATTTGTAGGAATAAGGAATAAGATCACTTTAGGTACTTTCAAATTTGAGAAAAACACTTTAGATTTTATAAGGTAAGCATGGAAATCACCAACACCTTATGTATCAACCTATTAAATGTAGCTATGAATTCTCTCATTGGTTCATGAGGTTCCTTTTTGATTTGATCCAATTGATCAAAGAGTGTGTTTTCATATTTGGTTGGTTTTAATCTTTAATTGAATTTATTTATCATTGTCTCCTAGTTTTAGATATAACCTATTAGAAGATGATGAAACCATTTTGTTTCCCATTTGACCAAGGTTTCCAAAAATATTTTTATTGATACATGTTCATTTTCCACACCCAAAATAGTGCAAACATAAAATAAAGCCTTGATGTTTTCATTAGGATGTTGTTTAATGTCATTGATAAACCTAGGAAATTTTTTCCTTAAACCTTTGGATAACTCATGGAGTATAAAATATATGGCTAGTGTACCAATATTTGGACCCCATAGTACTAGTAAAAACATGGTCTATAAGTTTACTTGTCTTGAAACCAAGACATTAGGCAAATATAATGATATGTTCAGAGGTTGAATAATGTTTTTTACTCATTATATATAAAGTATGAAGTTAGAACATTCATGTAATTAATAAAATGGGTTAGAGATACCTCTATTCCTATAAGACCTTGTGGATATTCTTCCAATAGGATGAAAAAATAATTTATCCATAATTTACAAGAGAAGATTTCAATATATCAAAGACTAAATTGATATAAAAACATCATTTATTACAATTAGTGATAGGTTGAGAGGATAACATATAAATACTCACACGTGCCTCATTATGGGTGCCAAAAACTATTGGTGAAATATTTGGTACTTGTATTTCACAATTAAAATCATACTAAAAATATTTCCTTGATTTGGAGGGGAGGTTCCCTTTATTGAAAATAGGAGAAACAAAAATAAACCTATTTACAATATTTAAAAGTTGAATGGATTTTTAGTTTTTATTGATTTCAATCATTAGAATAAAAATAAGGAATGTGAATGTTCATGCATGAATGATAAAATATATATTTCATCCCTTGTATGACAAGAAGGAATTATAAAAGTAATATGCTAGTTTGACAATAAAATAAGTATTGCATGAGAGTTAATGGATATGAAACAACATAAGAAAAATAAACATTCAAAAAGAAAACATTAAAAAAAAATCCCAGAAATTCCCTTGTGTTTGTTGTTGGAATAATGAACACAAAATATATTTCTCCTTTACTTTAAAGAAAAATTATAATGAACATAAAACAACCCTTGTACAATATACATTTATCTTATTTATAGAGGTAGGGGGTAATATTGGCCATTCATATTCCATATTTTTTATTATTCACATTACAATTTTGTATTACTATATAAAAAATAAAATTCAAATTTAAAAAAAAGACAAAAGTAGAATAAGAAAAATAAAGTATTATATGAATTTTTCTTGGTAAATGGACCTACAGTTGGAGTTGTGCTGATTTAGATTTATTTTTAATGGATCATTTATATATTTTTAATTTTTTTACTAAATTATAAATTTAACCCCACTTTGGAATTGCCATAGTCTTCTGATGGATGAGCCATTTTTCAGATACTAGCACCATAGTGTGTGAAATATACCAAATATCCTTCCACTATGCATTCATTTCCTCAAGTGAAGCATGGATTTCACTATGTATGTCCATAGAAGATACATTGAATGCACGTTATTTAAACAACTCCTCCTTAATTATATTCTTGAATTTATCCTTTATAACATCGACTGGATGAAGTCTTGAATCATCATCCTTGAGTAGATCACAATGAAGGTTCACCAAATTGGAACATGCTTCACACATCTTTTATCCTCCAAATTTAGATTTTTATATCAAGTGATCCATAACTTGATTCAAAACATTTGTCTTGTGTATGAAACATTGTAAAAAATTAAATTACACCTCTTTTTTAAAATCAAATATAGCTATTTTGGAAAACAAATCTACATCAATACCTTCCAACTCCTAAATACTAGGCAACACATTTTTCTACAAGTTGATTTCATCTTGATGGAACTTGATATGTCTACCAACTTTTATTTGATCTATATATATTTTCATAGAGCTCTATTGTTTCATTAATGTATTTTAAACCATCAAGAAACAAATGTTACATCCAAGTCTCAAGGGTCTTGTCATAACTATTACATTTAGATATGGCCAAAATAGATTGTTTACTTATTTTGAAGACCTATATTGGGGATTCAACATGAGAAATGATAGGGGATTCCACTGGATTCAAGAGATAATTTACATATCTTCCAAGTTTTCAAACCTAATTCTTCAATTGTAATTGATTTAGTTCATCTTACTCATATCTCTTGATCATCCTTTCAGTAGTCACTTAGACATTGTGCACATCAATTTCATGAGTGTATTCACCTATAACAACTCTTGTTATGGTATAATAATAAAGAGTCATGTATCCCTCATCCTTCTAAACATTTATTTCTAAAATATCTATAAATTGAGCACCAAAAAATCTATGACCAACCAAGAGGTGGTCTTGGCCTTTTTAGGAAGAGGAGTCACAAGAAGATTTTCTAAGGAATCAAAGTTTGGAAACATCACATATAATATATTATTTAATTTTACAATTAATGTTGTAATCCATTAAAATTCCACATTACTATTAATAACCATATGTGTATCTACACTAGTTGATGAAGCTAATGATGTAGGTTGCATTGGAGGAGTCAAGTGTGGTGAAAATGAGATGTGAAGAGAAGATGGACGAAAGGGATAAAATGGTCCTAATGAAGTGGAAGTGGATACCTCTCCTGCACATGATGATTAATTAATCCCTTGAATAGAAGAAAAATATTGTGGTGTGGTTTTACTAATTAGAAAAGAGGGATCTCTAAGTGGGGAGTATGATTAATACGTTAACACAATTTTATTATTATAATGGGTCCTTCACCTCAAGTATTGATTGGTTTTTCACCTTAGTTTGGGTCTTCATCATCTCCATCACCATGCCATTACTTTTTGGGATGAGATATAATACAAAAACCAATGGATCTAGTTTCCCTTGGATTAGATACAAGATCATTTTTTGGAAAAGTTTTAGCTTTGGATTTGTGGGAATTGCCAACTCTTGAGAACTATAATTTTTTTTTATTAAAACATTTAAATGATATATTTAACAATAAATTGTATCACATTGGTTGATAAACTTACCATTATAAGAGGTGAAACCATGACTCCAATGTATCCTTGTTTAAGGGATTTTATACCATTGTTGATATTTCCACCAGGTACCCATTTGTTAGTGAACATCTTGATATAATCCAATATTATACATTCAAAATTATGTATTCAAACCTCAAATTACTCAAGATATTCCACCTAGTAATATTCAATATGAGGTTTAGGAATATATGAGGAGCTAATTGATGCATGAGAATCACTCCAACTTTAAAATTTTGGTTTGTGTTGTTAATTTTAGATTGATTAGGTTGTTTTAGGGGTATTTTAGATTTATTAGATTATTTTATGGGTCTTATATTTCATTAAAAACAAACACATTTTTTAATAATTTATAAGATTTTAGGTTAGGTTAGGTAAGCTATAATTTGATTTTGGCACTTTCCTGCCAAAATTCAAATTCAAATTTTTAAATGGTTATGTTTAGTCTTGGCGACTTTTGACAAAATTATAGTGTTTTTCATGAATGGTTCTAGTATTTTAATGTGTTTATAGATTATTCATGAGTATTTCAATGTCTAAATCACCTTGGGTCTCACCATTTACTATCTTGGTCAATAGTATTATTAAACCAATACATTTCAAGTTTATGCAAGACCTACGTTAGGAGGTTCTTAAATAGTTAAAGGTTTTATAGGAATAATAATGAATTTTAAAAGAGGAAATTAATTCATAATATATGAATATGATATTTTTTAAGGCTCCAATAATGAATAATTAATAAAACACAGGCCTAATAACAAGATTGTTATAAGAATTCTATGTAAGTGTATGTATGCTTTGACTATCAATAAGGCTTGATTGATAATGAAAGATTTAGCCTTGGAAAGTAATGGTTTGTAATTTAAATTATATAAATGAATGAAATATTTTAATTATTCATATGGATAAATTTATATATATTGTTATCTAACAAGAAAGACAAAGTTCATTCATTTAATACACACAGTCAAGTAAATTATTTCATTCTCAATAGGGTATTGAAGATATTTATCTTTTTTAAGTGTTTCCTTGTGTTTTATATAGGTGGTAAAAATTTAATTAAATATATTTTGAGTATATAAACCTCAATAAAGACTTAGACATAGTCCATTTCAATAACTCTACTTACACAGACCTGTATCCTAACTTTTGGATATTTCCTATAGGTAAGTTTGTGGTTTCTTGAAACTTTTATTAAATAAATGAATTTTTTTTAATATTATTGAGTGTTTTAAAACACTAAAAATAAATTTTAAAAACAAAAATAAAATATCAAAACGTCATTTTGTTCCTTAAAATCAAAAATTGCTCTTACTCAGCCTGTGAGAAAGACTTAATGAAGAGTTGAGACCATTTTATGGTTTGGGTATAATTAGAGTGAACCAGACCATAAAATTTTGTAGATATTATGTTTTTTACATTTTAAAGGTGAATAAAACACTATATTTTAATTTTGTAACTTGTGGATTTGTTTAAAGCCAAAACATTGTGGTAGACCTAGGAGACCTAATTGTCAAAGGGAATGCTTGAGATTTTGTAATTTCATAGTGATTTAGAGTCTAAATTTTTTTATGATGTTGTAAACCCTTAATGGGTATCTAAAATGTAATTTTTTAATTTTAATCTTTGTTTGGTAATAAATAAGTCCAAAAAACTACTTCTAAAGGGCTATAAGAAGAGGCTTAAAATACCAAAATATTAAAAATAGAGAACCTTCCCTAGTGAGTTAGAATCTCAAATTTGGATAGTTGTTAGGGGATGATACTAGGTATATAAATATATATTTTTTTATTTAAAACTTTCTATATTTGATTTAAAATATAAAATAGTGCCTCAAGAGGGCTAGTAGAGATTGACTAAAGAAGGAAAGATTGTGTTTTAGTATTTTTATCTAACTCTTCTAAATCACTAATCCCAAAATTTGATATCACATATTCCTTGATTTCATATTATTCTCTGCTTGTGTGGGGGTACAATGTGAAATGAATAATGACAACTATAATATTTAGAGCATCTATTACATTGTTGCATGTGTAATGTCCTATAAAAATTGGGAACACCACTCCCACATTGTTGCATTATAATCGAGACATGAATTCATTTTAGAACCTAGAAAATCATATAGTCCTTCGTTAATTATTTTAATTTACTTCATAATTTTTGGATTATAAAATAAAGGTTTTAAATTTAGTCTAAGGTTGGATTTTATTTTACATGGCTTTATTAGACTAACTCAGCTAACCATCTGATTGTCAATATTTATCTGATTTTACAAGTCAACTTTTATTGAAAAGTGTTTCCTATTCATTAAAAATATATTAAGGATACTAAAACATATCAGGATTAAAAAATACTATGTAATCATGACCATATGATATTGTGTCAAGTGTCGTTTGATTCATTTCATGCCTTTAGTATAAAATAGTTTGATCTAGAATTGTCTGGTTATTCAATTTTATGAATCACTTAAAATATCACTTTGATGATACACCTAGAGGAATGGTTTGGGTTTATACAATATAATTACTAATTGATAAGTTATTACACATGATTATTCCAATTATCATCATCTAAATGCGTAGAAAGTTTTTGGTGAAATACAAACTAAGTTACGTTAAAAATTAGTGACTAGCTGAACAAGTGAGAATGATACATGTATCAACATATCATTGAATCAATAAAATATAGTGGAAAATATAATTCATGAAAAATTTGATAAGGGAGTAAATGATATTAGACCATGTGTCATCATCTCATCTCATCTCAGGTCTAAGACCAAAGTTATAGTTCTTCCATATCAATGACCCATCGATGGAGTGAGATCACACCATATGTCAACATATAAATGCATCTCAATCCTAAATCTATAAATATAAGTTAAAAAGGTGAGTTACCAGGTGATTGAGCAAGATCATTCCACATTTCATCATTTGGCAACACAGAGACTAATTTTTAATATAA
This sequence comes from Torreya grandis, assembly GCA_037957365.1. Classification (NCBI taxonomy): domain Eukaryota; kingdom Viridiplantae; phylum Streptophyta; class Pinopsida; order Cupressales; family Taxaceae; genus Torreya; species Torreya grandis. Next base: position 9,870,656 of record JARHVA010000018.1, read on the forward strand.
TGAATCATGAACATGAAAAATCAATGACGAGATAATAGATTATTTCATGTCATATTTTGTATAATCAGATACTATGTTCCTTATATACACTATCATAATGTCAATGCATAATGATGTGCCCATTATACAATTATATTCTGATGGATCTTGAAGCAACAAGACACCACATATACTGACCATGCAATCACAAATCCATGTGATGATTCTAATACAGTCAGCTATAGAAGTATCAAATAAATATATTATGACTAAGTGATATATATATAGATATAAAATATTGATGAACATATCAAGTTTTAAAGAGGTGACTAAGCAATTAGGAATTAGTGAAAGAATTCCACATGTTAAAAAAATTCCCATAAAATCTTACATCATAAAATCAAATTCAGATTTGATGGATAGGTGACTGAGACCACTATGCTATAATTAATTCTCGTGAATGGAGGATTCAAGAAATGAATTTACCACTAGAAATTGGATTATATTCTACACTCCAAGCCAAATTCAGTCACATTTTCAAATTGTTAACTTATGAACTACACTCTATAATAACAAAAAAAAACTAAGTTTTTAATTAAACATGGAGCTTAGTTTAATCAATAATGAAATCCCAAATGTAGGAACTGATTTCATAATATTTATATTTTGAAACCAAGCAAGAGTTTAAAGGCATCAAGTTCAATTTGATTTCTCTATGTAACACATTTAGGCACTAGTCGAACATATACACAAAGGTTGAAGCTATACAACCATATGGCAATGAAGTTAGTCTGAATCTTAGAGAAAGAGAATATAGAGAAGAATTTATCACAATAAAATCCATCATAATTAACCAAGTCATGGCCAAACCTAGCCTATTACCCTATGCTAACTTACTATATAGTTTCTTTGCTGTAGGCACATGTATGAAAGATTTTATTCATAAGAATAGAAATACATAGCTAATAATGTATGTGGATGCTATAACTTTCAATAAATTCTATAGACTTACCAAATTACACACCCCATAAAACTAAATAATATTTAAGGAATGTTCAAAGGGAGAAATATTAGGGATACCCTGAAGAGTTAGGTTGAGAATCTCAATAAGCTTTTTGTGAGAAAAAAGTCCCAATTGCCCAATTCAATCTTGGTATCAGATTTTCCATGGATTTGTTGAACTAGTTACATGGATCCCCATCCATATCTTATGTGTATGAATTTTATATACCATTACTATAAACAGTACTAGAAGGCAAGGGAATCTAACCATTAGGGGAAATCATAAGCTTCAACCTGATAACTAATAGAGTCATGCAAAATTTCCCAAATGGAAATACCTATATGCTTCTTATTTAGTAGACATTATCTATGGAACTTTTATTTATACTAGGGCATATCCATGGGAATTAAATGGATAAAAAATAGTCTATGATGATTTTAACCACATCCACAATATAGATACCATATGTAGATAATAACAAATACCTTCTATTCGATGGTTTATAAATAAATAAATGATCATCTAATGCCAAAACTATTTATAGAGATCAAGAGATCAATCAAGTCATTTAGTTCCTATTGGCTATACCCTAATCAAATAATTATCAAAGTTGAAGGCAATGTAGTGGCTCATTTTTATCTACCCAGGATTGTACTTAAAAAACTATTTGAGTAAGAGATAGCTTACCAACTATCCAACAATGTATATGAGAATATGAGGAGGGAAAAATTGGGAAAATACCATAAGATACCCCTCATCATAGGTAGGCAACATTTACATAACTAGGAATAAATGTCCAAGACATCAAGGCATATGGATTATTTCAAGTTTAGATTGGTTGAATTCATATTCTAAGACCATAGGGGGAAATAAACCAATAGATAAATAACTTTCAAAGACACCTCAGACAAATCTATGAGCATTGTAAGTATGAAAATGAATTGATATTTTTGAATCCTAGGGTGATTCTAAAGTACATATAAGGATGGGAAAGGCTGAGAAGTCTATGAATATTTCAAAAAATTATCTATATGACCCATCCATTACAATCAAATATGTAATCAAAATAGAGAAAGAATTTAGGGGGTAAGCCCATGAGAAAGTTGAGCAACCTCAAGAAGAGGAAGATACATAAATAAGAAATATATGTAAAGTTGAAGGACAAGATCCTCAAGGGTCTTCCAAGGACCAAATATGTGGATCCATAGGTTTATTCCATTAAAATTGGATAACCCTTGGTTCCTAAAGTTACATTTTCCTTTACTCTAGTAGTTATTACAGTTTCACTAGCTTCTCTACTAGTGGTAAGTCTTCCATTTGATCCTCCCTTAATATACACTGTAATCTGTCCACCTTTGGTAGTTTAGTATTCAAATATTTACCAACTATCCTAAATTCTCCAAGGATCACCCAAGAATAATAAAGGATGCCTCACTATGTAGGGACATATTTAGGGATTAAATATTCAAATACAAAGGAGTCTACAAAAGAGGGATATGAGGGAAATTATGAAGGAAATGATGTAGAAGCTTAAAAAGAGGATATTTATTTTGATGTATTTCAAAAGGATCCCTCACATCTCTACTTTGAATTTCATAACCTATGTTCTACTCGTGTTCAAGATATAAATTAGGTAGGGACTGGAAAAGGAAACCTATTTTCTAGTGTGGGTAAAGCATCAGATTAACAAAAACAATGGGCATCCCAATATTTTCATCATATGCTATAGTTTTTCCTCCTATGATCATTCTAATTTTTACTAAATAGACATAAACATAAGTCAATGCCTCCCTTATTTCATCTATTTCTCTAGATGCTCTTCCACTTGCCTCAACTTCATTGAATTCAACAAGTATTTCTGCTCTTATTATTTCTACTACTTTTACTTCTATAGTATTGGATTCCTTGGTTAAAATTGATTCTCTCATTAACACCATGACTAACACATTCACACCAATCACCTAATTTTTTAAAATTCTAATCGAGGCTACTATAATAAAGTACATAGATGTGGTAAGCTGACAAACTCATGTCTGTTATCCTTCTCAGAGTAAAAATTTTGAAGATTTAGTGTCTCAATAAAAAATTTCCATGCTCCCTTTACCGGAAAACCTTTCTACCTAATTTTTTTTGTCAATAACACAAGGTTCTAAAATAGAGTCACCAATAATCATAGTCTATGAGTCTCACTATGATCAAGGAATTTGACTCAAGAAAGGATGGTTAGTATGGTGTTATTTACAAAATGAAAACAAGATGAAATAAAAACACTAATAGCATAACATCTCTAGGCCTAGACACCAAGGAGAGCTTAGTTAAAAATCATGAATGAAACACACAACTAAAATGCAAAAGAAAACTCTTTTACCTGCTCCAAAATGCTTGTTGTGGTGGCTTACTCAGCTTGTGCTCATGAAGTCCTTGGCAATGGAAGCTTGATAACCTCCATCTCTCCTTGGCACCTTTGGCTTATGGCTTGGATTGGCTTGGAATTAATTTGGCATGGTAAAACTATTTTATTTAATCTTTTGGAACTAATCTTGCATTATAAATTTTCACTAATTAAGCTTAGAAATGATGTTTTGAAGGCTCCTATTTATAGATTTTTAGATTTGGCTAGAATCAACCTAAAACATCCATCTCAAGATTGAGATGTGTAGTTGAGGATTAATTAAATTTTTATAATTAAGTTTGTAATTATCCTCATCATGGAATTAGAAAAAGGGGAAATTAAGAGGTATGGAGGGCATCATGGAAGGCATTGATGAGGCATGGAGGGCATGAATCCTAATATTTGTGGCATTTATGGCCTAGGGATATCTTCCCAAGAAATGAGGTCACTTCATGATGTAGATATTAAATATTCATTTATAAAAATAAATATTCAACAAGTTTCCATGAATTTATTAATTAGGCCTTGATTTGGGTTAATTAGCTCTTAAGCATGATTAAGCACTTTGTGCACAAATTACTCAAATTGATCAGAATGTCTTATTATTGGTCCAAAATTTGACTAGATTAGAATTAGAAAGAAATGTTAGATGAATTAGATGTGTATTAAAATTTAGGATGTTGCTAAAAAAAACAAAGGCACTAGTCTTGTGCAAAAGATTTGATATGGAAGAGCAATCTAGAGCACCAAGGTGCAAATTTAGCATTTTGACTTGAAATGAAGTGATCAAAGTTATCTGGTCCATAAATTTCATTACCCCATTTAGGGATACCCTATCCAAAATTGGCACTTGAATATGTCATTGCCACATCATTTTGCATGTTTTAGTGTTTTTAGGCCAAACTTGCATTTTAGGTGGAAACTAGCTACAAACCTGATTAGAGATTATCGATGGCCAATTTTAGGTGTCTACAATTTTCCCTTATTTTAGAAGGTGTTGCAAGCTATAAGCATAATAAAATCTTATCAAATAATGAAAAGGTCTTGTATGCCTACAACTACAATGATGATAAACTAACTGTATGATGCCCCCTTGAGGGAATAGTTGGCACAAGTGTGTCGGTGAACGGTCCCTAAAAAAGAAAGAAGCAAAATGAGGGGACCAAAGAAAAGAAAGATGATGGGGTGAAAACACAATGATAGTGAAAAAGTAATAAAAATCATTGAGAATTCAAGTTGGATAATGTACAATATTTTTCCCAACGGTGGGTATAAGCCTTGTACCCCAATAATGGCAATGTGGTATGATAACACAATGATTTACCCAAAGGCAGTTATAATCATTGAGAGGATGGAGCTTCCCTAGTTAGGACAAATAAAAAAGTTAATAACATGCCCTTGTATGGAAAACAAAAGTAAAGTGGTGACAATATAATGATTTACCCAAAGGTAGTTATAATCATTAAGAAATGAGGTGGGACAGTGTGCAATGATTTTCCCATAGGTGGTTATAATCATTGGACCCGTATTATAAAAAATGTGATAAAATTGGCTGAGGATGATGATAACTTAACATAGAGGGTAATGATGAATTGGAACAACCTACTAGTAGGGAGATGCTCATCTAAACTAATAAAGGTTGAAATTCTTTTGTGTTTAATTACTCTATTTAGGATATGATTAGGATGGAATCAGGATGTTAGGGCTGAAGAGATGCTGCCATTATTGAATAGACGTCCTAAATATGATGTTTGTTGTAGCATGTGATGGTAGGCTTCATGATAGAACACCATAAAGACTTGTCTAATATATGTATAAGGGCTTATTTCCATAATCCAATAGTCAATAAAAAATAATACACCAATGATAAAAACCATGATGATAAAGTAAACATATGAATATGGATGGATTAAAGTGTAAGTGTGGGCAAGGAATCACCTAATGAACACATATAAATTTAATAAAGGAAAAAATGATGAAAGTAAACAAATAGAAAAACAAACAAAAAAGGTAGAAGCAAACAAACAAACAACACAATAGAAACCCTATGAACATTTCCCCTAAAAAACATATGACAACTTACCAAACAAACAAAATGGGGGAATAGAAGAAAAGGAAGGGGGTGGCTGAGCTATCTCCATATGCACTAGGCAAGTGGACACTGCTTACATAGTTTTATGGATGTAATATCCAATAAAAAACTTTAGGCCAAAAGTAATTCTCTTAGGGAATGGGAAGAATGTGATAACTAAGGAAAACAAATAGCATAGATGTGATATAAGAATATGAATGGTCTTAAAAAATGGCAAGTGTGTGAGATAAAAAGGCCAAAAAAGATGGGAAAACTAAATGAAAAGTGATTTGCTTATAACTTAGTAAGGGTTCCTACAATCCTTAAGGCAAAGAAGTGGTCAATGTTTTTGTTCTTTTATAACAATTATTTAAATGTTTTTAGAATTTTTTGAAGTGTCTTAACTTGATCAAGAATGATTAGACACTAAATGCTTCAAGCTCACAAAATGATGAGAGTGTTTAAATGAAAGTTTCTCATAAAATGGAAAGATCATGGCTTAGTTTGATAAAAAAATAATGAGATAATTTAAATGAAAATTACTTGTAAAATGTTGAGAGTAGGGCTTAGATTGCTCACAAAATGGCAAGAGTGTTTAAATGAAGGTTGCTCATAAAATAGTGAGAGCATGGCTTAGGTTGCTCACAAAGCAGTGAGAGCATGGCTTAGGTTGCTCATAAAATGGCAAGAGTGTGGCTTATGTTGCTCACAAAAAGGTGAGAGCATGGCTTAGGTTGCTCATAAAATGGCAAGAGAATGGCTTGAGTTACTTGAAAAATAGTGAGAGTGTAGCTTAAGTTACTCATAAAATGGTGAGACCATGGCTTAGGTTTCTCACAAAATAGTGAGAGCATGGCTTAGGTTTCTCACAAAATGGTGAGAGTGTGGCTTAGGTTGCTCACAAAATGATACAAGCATGGCTCAGGTTGCTCACAAAATGGTGAGTGTAGCTCAGGTTACTCATAAAATGGTGAGAGCATGGCTTAGGTTATTCATAAAATGGTGAGAGCATGGCTTAGATTTTTCACAAAATGGTGAGAGAATGGCTTAGGTTACTCTCAAAATAATGATATCATGGCTTAGTTTGCTCCAAAAATGGTGAGAATGTGGCTTAGGTTGCTCAAAAAATGGTGAGAGCGTGGCTTAAGTTGCTCATAAAATGGTGAGAGCATGGCTTAGGTTGCTCTCAAAATAGTGAGAGCATGGCTTAAGTTGCTCTTAAAATAGCGAGAGCGTGGCTTAGGATAACTGAGATGACCTCAACCAATATTGATCACTACCTACATAGTCAAGAGTAGGACCTCAAGTCACTATAGTTCCACCTTTATAGTGGACGAACTCAAATAGTGTAGCAACTAATTCAAACAAAATAATCACAGTGGGTAAAGAGGCATAGTATGACATAGGAAGTAGTAAGTTGGTATGTCAAGGTTTAATGTTTCCCTTAGTTTTCCCATAGGTGGTTATAACTAGGAAATAATGATATATATCAATGGTACTAGTTTTCCCAAAGGTCATTATAATTAGCAACAAGATTAGTGGTAAGAAAAAATAAAAAATGAAGGATGTAACTACTGAAACTTTTATCACACTATCCCAAAAAATTATCTTTGTCTAAAGTTATTGAACCAACTGATGAAATGGATCAGATACCTTGATGCTAAAAATGTGGAATGGATGACAAAAACCAAGGTCAAATAGGTTAGGCTATAGAACACACAAGGTTGGTAGGTCAAAAATGGAAAGTGAAAATGGCAAAAGAGGACGTATAAGGATGGTATTTGTAAAAAGAAGAATAGTGACAAAAAGGTATAACTGAAATGGTCTTTATAGACAATAGACCTTAGAGCTCAAACATAGTACCACTTAAGATGAATAATATTCATCATCTATAGAAGTTCCTCTCTATCTGGTGTGGCAAGCCTATATGATCCTAATCCATAATTTTCAATGATTATGTAAGGTACTATCTAGTTTGGTTTGAGTTTTCCTTTATGATTTTTCTTAGCCATGGTATTCTTTTGGTTTTCTTTAAGAACAAGATCACCAAGGTCAAATGTTATATACTTGACATGCTGATTATAGTGGCCTTTGATTCAATTTTGATATGATTGAATATTTTTAAGCATGACCATGCATTTCTCATCTAATAGGTATAGATCTTGCAGGTGAGCTACTTGATAATCATGATCATCTAGAACATGCTTGAAAGAGATGCATAGTGAAGGTAATTCAACCTCAATGGGAAGGATTGCTTTACTACCATAAATAAGTGAGTATGGAGTGGCTCTTGTGGGGGTACAATGATTTCTATGGTAGTCCCAAAGTGCAAGGAATATTTGGAGGTGCCAATCACGATTGACATCATAAAAAATATTTTTGAGAATATTGACAATGGTTTTATTAGATGCCTCAACTTGACCATTACCTTAAGTAATATGATATAGAAAAATGTTGTGTGATATATATTTAGTACATAGCTGGTCTAAATCCTTATTCTTAAATGATCCTCCATTATCAGATATAATGTTTGAAGGAATACCATAGTAGTAGATGAGACAGTTTAAGATGAATTTGGAAATTTGTTTTCCAATCACGTAAGTGAGGGGTATAACTTCAACCCACTTAGTGAAATATTCAATGGTGGTAAGGATATGTTTATGGCCATCAAATGAAGTGGGGTTAATCTTCCCAATGAGGTCAAGTCTCCATATAGAAAATGGCCATGGTGTCAACATCAACTTTAGAGTTTTTTCTAGGGAATGAATCAAATTAGCATGCCATTGACATTTATCACACTTATTTACATATGAAGTGACATCTACATCCATTGTGGGCCAATAATAACCAATATGTAATAGCTTTTTGTATAATATTTCCCCACTAGAATGGGATCCACATACTCCATGAACTTCTCTTCATTTTAATGTAGACTCTGTTGAAGTTAAATAATGAAGTAGAGTTCCATCAAAACTATGATGGTAAAGGGTGGATCAAAGTAGAGCATAATGAGTGGAATTATTAATGAAGGATTTGGTTTATTTTGGATATAGGTTAGGTGGTATAACTTAGTTATGAAGGTAGTTGTAAAGGTCTAAGTACCATATAGAATTAGGAGTAACAATATCACAAATCATGGCAATGGTTGAAGTTTCATGAGCTGATGCTGACAAATTCTTGATGAGGAACTGATACTCTCTAGCTTTATCTATTTTTCAAATTAGAGAACCAATAGTATCCACGGAATCTATAGTTTTCTTACTAGCCTTGGGTATATGCTCAAACCAAATGTTGGAAATTTTCTATTTAAGAGTGTCGATCATGACTTTATATGGAACTAGCTTGTCATCTCTGGTCTAAAAATGATATGTAACTTGATTGATGATTAATTAAGAATCACCATAAACTTGGAGATGAGATATATTACAATGCACTACTTGTCAAAGTCCTACAATAAGTGCTTCATACTTGTCCATGTTGTTTTTACAAGGAAAGATAATTCTAAATGATTTAGGAATTAGATCCCCCTATGGTGTAATAAATAATAGGCCCACTCTTGATCCATGTACAGTGAATGAACCATCAAAATATAGATTCTAAGGTTGCTCCTCAAGGGGTGTATCAATAAAGGTCATGATGGATTCATCAAGAAATTTAAACTTGAGTGGTTGTGTGTCCATGAGAGGTGCTTTAGCAAGTTGATCTCCAAGAACTTATCCTTTGATTTCTTTCTAATTTATATAATCTATGTCATACTCACTAAGAATCATGATAAATTTATCCATTATAACTTGTAAAGTAGTTTTAGATAGTAGATACTTGAGTGTATATACTTTTGAAATGACCATGGTTTTATTATTTAACATATAATGACATAGTTTTTGAGCTACAAAAACCATGGCTAGACAAGATTTTTCACTAGGCATGTAATTATGTTCATATGTAACCAAGGTATGGCTTAAATATTATACATCATGATCTTTTCCATTTTCATCATGTTGAGCCAAGAGTGCTCCCAGGGCATGATCGATAGTGGATAGGTATAAAAAGAATGGCTTTCTTAACATAGTTGGTAACAAAATAGGTGGATTAACAAGATAGTCCTTGAGTTGTTGAAAAGCTATTTGGTAGTGATCATCCTAGTGAAATGCAACTCCTTCCTTCAAAAGGTACATAAATAGATGGCACTTGTTTTCTAACTAAGAGATGAAGCATCAAATTGAATAGATCTTACCTTACAAACTATAGAGTTGCTTTAAATTGGTTGGTGGTGGCATCTTGGTTATAGCATAGACTTTAGCTGGATCGAATTCAATGCCTCTAAGAGATACGATGAAGCCACGTAATTTGCCTAAAGTGATACCAAACACACATTTTTTTGGATTGAGTCTAAATTTATACTCTCATAGTCTTTCAAATATCTTATGCAGCATTGCTGGGTGATCGACCCTAGTTTTAGATTTTCCCAATATGTCATTGACATAGTCTTCAACAATATCATGCATCATATCATGGAATATGACATTTGTGGCCCTTTGATATGTGGCTCTAGCATTCTTGAGGCCAAATGGCATCACCTAATAGAAAAATTTTACCCATAGAGTGGTGAACACTATTTTATGCTAATTTTTAAGCATGATTTTTATCTGATTGTATCCTAAGAATCCATCCATGAGTGAAATAATTTCATAGCCTACCATGGAATCAATGATCATGTTAATATTAGACAATGAAAAATCATCTTTAAGACAAGCTTTGTTGATGTCATAAAAATCTATATAAATTCTAATCCCTTCAAGCTTTTTGATAACAACTACCACATTAAAGATCCTTTTTGTGTGGTCAATTGATCAGATATATCTTACTTCTAATATTTTTTATAACTCTTTCTTTACCAATATAGCAATGTAAGGATGCATCTTACGTAACTTTTGTTTTACCATTTTGGCATCAGGATTAACCATAAGGTGGTGCAAAACCAAGGTGGGGTTTAAAACTAGCATGTCAGAATAAGCCCATGCAAAAATATCTACAAATTATCTCAATAGATCTATAAAAACATCACATTCATCCTCAGTGAAGGACATGCCTAATTTTATCCATTATAGGTCTGATGGAGTCCTGATGTTCACCTCTATTGTATCTTTAACTTGAAGGGTCGAACCATCTTCTAGGATAGTAGGCAATGACTTGAACTATTGAACTATGTTAGGATCCTCTATTAGGACTTGATCTTCAAATTTTCCTAGGCATGACGAATCTAAATCCCCTAATGGGAGATCTGACCATGTGACAAAAAAATTCAAAAATTCTTGAAGAATTTGATCAGATACTTGTTATTGCTTAAAACTAAACTCAGATCTGTAGGCAAATTCATCATTAGTGGACTCTTATTCTAAATTCAAAGAAGAATGAACACCCCCATCTAATGGCACCTGTAATAGGTTTTCACCATTAGACTAGCCTTTATCTTTACTTTCTCCCTAGTCAGAAAGCACCTCAAAGAGGTTTTCACTTCGGGACATCAATGTTTTATTTGTTTGTTTTTGGATGAGGGTGTTCACTTGCTCTCCAAAATAAGCTATAGGGTCTAATGTGATTGAAAATATTGATTTGTGATCTCCCAACAGAACATTGTCTCTAAGGCCTAAGAAATCATAGAATGCTTCATCATTCTAGAACTCATCAATTGGCAGACTAGATTCTTGTTGATCCCAATCTATTAGTCAGGGATAATATACTGGCAAAATGTTGTGATGAATGACTAGGGTAAGGGTAAAAATGTCATTGTTATCAAATAAGTTGGTTTCAACTAGGTCATCAAAGGTGAGGCTTTGATTGGATTCTGCTTTGCTATCGATATCATCATCACTAGTCACTAATGATGGAGTTTGAATAAAATATGTGGGGTCACCCCCAAGCAGTTTAAATCTAAGTCCATAAGGTCTTTCATACTTATTCATGAAAATTAGATCCATGGTTCCTTGTTGATTTGGTTTGAGGCCTCTTCCTTCATAATTGTGATGCTCCATGATCTTATTGGGAATAAGATACTTTTCACTTTTATAATAATCAACCTAGTTGTTTTTGTATAACCATGATTCATCTCCTTCAAGAGGGTCAAGTTATAAGATAAATTCTTTTATAAAAGTGACATATCTCATATATTTACTCTTTTTTTCCAATGCCTATGTGGGGTGAATTAAGGTAGCCAAAAGTTTTTTAGATTCTAAGGAAGATCATCAATATGAAATGCATCATGAGTCACATATTCTCTTAGTCCATTATCCAAAATGGTGAAATGGTTATAAGCTTTAGGAGGTGGCATGTGGGAAAAGGAATCTAAGGTGTTAGGATCTATGCATTTATCTGGTGAAGGATCAATAAGTATATCATTTCCTTTATCCTACTTGGAATTTGAATTCATGTTGTACTGATAATTATAGCTTTGAAATTTGGCTTTAAGATGTTTTCAGTGTTCATATGGGTGTCAATCTCCTAGAATATTCACTTCGATCTCTGAGTGGGAAAAATTGATACATTGGTGTAGTGTTGATGGGACTACATGAATCTCATGTAACCAAGGCTTGCCTAAAAGTATGTTGTATGATAACTCAAGATCAATCACATGGTAAAGTGTATCATAGGTCAAAGGCCCAATGATAACTAGAAAACTAATGGTGCCTTGTGATTCTCTTTCCTAATTATCATAATCTTTGATAGTTATTATCTCTACCTAGAGATCTATCATTATGTACTCAAGAAGCTTGATGAACTTTAGGGATACTATGTTGAGGCCAGATCCATTGTCTATAAGGACATGTTTCACTTTATGCCATATTATATAAACTTATATGTATAATGTATTGTTATGGAATGGACCAAGGGAAGACATGTAATTTTGGTTGAATGTGACTTACTGGGCTAGAGCTAGGTACCCAACCAAAGCTTGAAATTTATTAGGGGATATGTCACTACCAATAGTGGATTGGGTCAAAAAATCATTCAAGATGTTCTTGTAGATTATTGACATTCATATAAAATCCAAAATAGAAATTTTTGTTGGTGTCTTTTACAATTGTTCCACAATATAAAACTTATTATCTTGGTAAATAGTGAATGGTTTATTCTAAGGTTTAATGGTTAATTGGATGATAGATAAAGTGGCAGATGGTTGTGGGTGAGGGATAGTAATCTTTGACCTCTGAGTTATGATTATACAATCAGGATTAAATACTAGACCATTATTGTTAACTGCTATTGAAAATGATATGGGACTAGGTAGAACAAGTCTTAGTTATTGGTGCACTTGCATGTGGTCACGTGGAAAGAATGAGTTGTTGTTATAAGATCCAAAAATAGAAGTCCTAGTTTGCTAGTTTGCATATATTCACTCCCAAGTCAAAGAAGGATTATCCATATAATTTGGCTGGATAGTATTGTCTAGCAATGGTCTAGGATGATTAGTATTTGGTCTAGGATTAATGGAGATGGTATTAATGCTACTTCTTGTAATATGACCTACAACCATGTTGTAGTCATGTACCACTACATGGCAAGTTTGTTATTTGTTACCATTTTGACCTTGGTTTTGTCCATTATTTTGTCATTATGTATTCTACTATTGATTTTGTCAATTCTACTTGTTCAACCTTTAATTTTGATACTATTGATTTTACTATTGCACTAGCCATTATTATTTTTGTTGTTGATTATTATGTTAAGGAAAAGGGTTTTGATAAATCCCAAGAGTTTGATTAGAAGTAAAAGCACCATTATCCAATTTTATCTCCCCATTCTCCAACATATTTTCAGTTAAATTCTTGATTTGGACGCATCTTCATAAATTATGCCCATTAACCTGCTGATAGTCACAAAATTCATTTTCACTATACCAATCAGGTTAAAGAATGCCTCGTGGATAATGCTTTGGTATAGGCCAACTAATAAGATTAGTAGTAAAAAGATTACAAAATATAGATTCAATAGGCTCTATTAAGTCACTAAAGACATGACATGTAAGCATAATTCTCTTAGGAGGAAGGGATTGCAATGGTAAAGGCTACTGTAATTGTTGTGTAGGTTTTGGTTGTTATGCTTGTGGCATTGGTTGGAGAGGTTATTAGGTAGGAGTAAGCTAAAAAGGTGGTGTGGATGAGGTTTTCATAATTTTCACATGATGGCATTTGGTTACTCCATTTCCCACAACATTCCTATTTTAGTTAAATTGCTTTGATCTTTCTTGGTTATTAGCCTATGCTAGTTGTGTTTCTTGCACTTGAACAGGATGTTATTATTATCCGTTTCCTTGATTGGTAGAATTAAGTTTTATGACTCATTTATTAATAAGTGCTCACTCGATCAACAAACATTTATCAATGATCTCTTTGAATGTATGTGCACACTATAACTCTAGATGGTAAGCTATCTCACTATGAATTTTTTTGGTAAACATAGTGGCTAATTGTTTATCTGGTAAACTATGAGTGAAATAGATTTCAAGGGCTCTCCATCATTGTAAATAACTTATAAAACTTTACCCATCTTTTTGCTTTGCTTATGTCAAGTCCACTAATGAAATCTCATGCTCAAGATTATAGGAAAAGTGTTGCACAATTTATCAAAAAAGTCATCAAAGTCTATTAATAAATTCTTGGGAAACTTTAAAAACCAATCCAAGGCTTGTCCAACTAGGCTCCTTGGAAACAACAATAAAAGGTATATGTCACTATATGCCACTAGTTGACATGCGATAAAGAATTCAGTCAAATGGGCCTTAGGGTCACCTTTCCCTTTGTACTTATCAAATTTGGGTGGTTTGTATCTTGGAAGAAATGGTATCTATAAATACTCCATGTTGAATGGATAAGAACACATGTCATCCAATTTGAAGTTCTAGTCTACTTCCTTGCCTGAATGGTAGCAATTGCATCCTTCATCTATTACAATTCTTGAGATAGGAAACTAGAAAGGATATTGGTTTGAGAGAGAGGATTGGTTTGGATGGATGGATAAGAGGTCACAAGTGGGACACTTTGACCAGGATATAATGATGATACCTATTGAGGTATATTAGCCTAGTTGGGGAATTGATCAAGAATATGCATACATGGATTGGGATGAACTTTAAATTGCACATTTGGATATGCAATATTTTAGTTTGGGTTGGTGATAAATGTTTTACTTAGAATATTTTATGGTTGGGATGAAGGGATATAACTATATTATGCATGTTTTGGTTGAAAAGGGACATGTTACCGACTAATCAAACCTTGCTATTGAGTGGGAACTTGTGGACCAAAACCCTACCTCTAAATTTGTGGCACATTTTGAACGATTAGTTGTCTAATAGGTACTTGAGAAACATGGGGAACTCCTTGTTTCATTAATCCCTATAAAAAATTGAAATTAGATTATAGATTTAGCATCTATCATTGACAAATATTTCACACTATTGACTAGCCATTGCTTGGTTTTAAACTAGCATATTAGTCTACAACTGAAGATGTATGTTTGGCATTACCTAGTGAGGAGGAAAATTAGTTTCACTTGATTGAGGTGACAACATATTCATCATTTATTGTGATGATACACTAGATTGTGTCTATTGTTATGAAATACCACTTGCTACTTGTTGAGGGGGAGTAGGATTTATCACATTTTGTCATTGAGGCATAACATTAGCTATTGTTTGATTATCTAATCCTGTAGGTTTTAGACTTGAGGAAGTGGTTGGTTAAGGATGGGGTGTATAAACTCCTATTCCTTGATATGATGATATGTTCATGGGATTAACTATAGGCACATGTTGTTGGCTAGTTGTTTGTATATTAGTACCACTTTGATCAAGATTGGATGTTTTTTTAACATTGTCTACTACATTTGGCTCAGTATTCAATGTAAAGGTCAAAGATACTTCTTCAATAATTAGCATATGCATCGAGTTATTTACTAGAGTAGTTTGTATAAATGGGTCAGAACTTGGATTTTCTTGTCCAGTGAACTCTATCAACACTCTTGTTGAAGGTATTAGGTCAATGGGAGACTTATTTACCATGTTCATCTGATTGAAATTGCATGCTAAATTTAGGTAATTTTGGTATGCTATTTGAATTTGGTTAAAATTATCTTCCATGATGTTTTTTCCTCGATTGGATATATTATGGTCTTGATACATTATTTGGACTAGAGCCATAAGGTTGCTAGAAGAAGCCTGTTGATCATAAATGACATTGTGGGGCACTCTTACTAGACTTGGTAAATTATTTATGGGGGAAGTTTGCCAAAAAATTTCCCCCTACCTCTATGGCTCTAACCAAAATATCATATTTTTTCTCTAACAAATGTCACTAAAACAAAAATGGATCATATGTGGAAGTTGTATTAGTAGAATATGACTATTGAAGAACTAACTCATCCACTATTGGTATTATAGCTAGGTATTATGTGGTTTGTTCTTGGTCCTATTATAAATAAAGTGGTGTGTTAACTAGGTAGTTACCTAATAGATCTTGGATTTGGGCCCCTGATTGAGTATTATAAGAGGGATAAGAATCCATCTCATAAGCAATATTATCCACATAGGGGTCTTGCACCGTTTATTCTTGTGCAACTACATTACTAATCCCTAGATTGTAAATGAGTCCACTATGAGTGTAGGAATACATTTTGGGATCCATAGTCAATTCTTTGTGATAAAAGTTCAAAGAGTTAGATAAAGTCTAAAAAGGATAGAATTTAAAACAAATGATGCTTTCAACTTGGTCTAGATTTGTCAAAAGGATCAAAAAATTTATGCAAAGATTTGTGAGAAAATAAGCTAGCATAAAATATATAACATTTCACTATTCACACAAAGATAAGCAAGTAAATGGACCAAAAAATCAAAATGCCAAACTATAAGGTAGAAATATTTCAAATCAATCTAATCTAGGAATTCAAAAGTTGATAGGTCTTTTGGCCAAACACAGTGTCAAAAGATAGGCTCAAACAAGGCATGTGTTAGGACTTTTAGCCAAATGATGTCAAAAGATAGACTTTCAAAATGGATGTAATTTTTAATCTAATGGATTTGAAACACTTCTAACAAACACTAGGCATTTGATTTTTGTTCATGAACTTGATCAACTAGGTATAAGGTATGCAACAAAAGGAACTTATAGAAATAGTTTATTTTCTCATAAATAATGGTATAAAACTTGGTCATTTTGACAAATAGGCTAGATAAAAGTGAGCAGTATAACTGTGTTTTAGAGAAAGGATCACAAAAGGTACACTTGGATTGGTCTAAAAATGTAGGAACAAATTTGGAATTCTATGTAAAAGGGTCTATGAAACAAAGTTTGAAATGATTTGGGAATCATAATGATGCTATACTACCAAAAAGGTGTGATAAAAAAGGTTTTTTTCAAAGAATCTCTAAGGTAAAGACATTTTTCCACAATTTTGACAGCATAACACTACCTTTCTTGACTCAAAATGTTGTGGTATATAGACTTAAAGTGCAAGTGTCTAACACAAAATGGCTTAAGTCTATCAAGGGAGGATAATGATTATGAGTCTTAACTAGCCTTCAACCCAAATTATAAATTAAACCTAAGTTCTTTCAAGTTTAGTGAAAATGGTAAACCCAAATAACACATCAACCCTATGAACTTGTAAAGGTTTAATTCTAAATTTAGTTTACAAGTGAAGGAATTAAACAACTTTGGTCAAGGTCTAGATTTAATTGGGTAACATAATTGTGCTGAATTGGATGATATGATTCTCAAGCTTTTGATGAACTTTGAACAAGGTAAATTAATGATCTCACGTAGGCAACATAATGCCTCTTTGTTCAAAAAAAATGAGAACCATGTGTTTGGTTTGGGATTGTTTGTTTGCACCAAGTTTTGACTCCAAAAAAGACTTTAATCTAGGGCAAGACCAACTAATTAATTTCCCTTAGATCCTAAATTGACAAGGTTGCTTGGTACTATTGGAATCCATCAATATACATAATTTGAGAGGGGTTTAAGTGTTCATCCATAAGTAAATGCACATTATATAGTAGGGTTTTTACATCCCCACTTCTATCAATTGAAATTACTATGACATGGAACTTGAGATGCACCTTACACCAATAATAATTCCACAGTAAGTGGGGATTTGTCTAAAATCTAAAAAGTTTATGAATGATCTAGGGGATTCAATTGCACAATGACTTTCATGCGAAACAATGCAAAAGAATAGTACAAATTTTGGGTTTGTATCACTTGTATTATTGCAAAAAGTTCTAGTCTTTTTTGTAATCACTACATCCTTCCATTCACTCAGTGTAGTGTGATGTCCAAAGTACCACTACGTTTTGTGTGCAACTCCAAAAGAGCCAAGTGAAGTCAATGATGGGAGATGAAACCCTTGGTTAAAGCTTCCCTAAAGAACTTATAGGAGGTGATGAAGTCCCCCTTGCAAGCCAAGATGCATAAAAAATAAATTAAACATGAGAGTAGAAATACTTTAGGGTCATTTTCAAGGTCACCCAAACTTTGATGAGTTTTTAGGGAGTGCTTTAGATGACTTTCTTTCTAAGCCTTGGACTAGGTTACTTGAAATAGGAGTGGTGATTTTGATTCCAAGGGTTCACTATAAGGGATAAATGGAAGAGCATACATGAAACATTCCTCTTTTTTCCAAACAAAATCTAATTAAACAACTATTGCAAACAAATATTGACAAATGTGTTCAATTTTAAACCCAAAATGAAAGATTTGGTGGTGTTCATTTGACCCCTTGGTCTTAGTTGTAACTTTGAAAACTAATGATAAAAACACTTATTTAAGAACTTTAAATGTTACTTTAAGCACTGAAATATTATTCCTAATTCA
Source organism: Torreya grandis (assembly GCA_037957365.1). NCBI lineage: Eukaryota > Viridiplantae > Streptophyta > Pinopsida > Cupressales > Taxaceae > Torreya > Torreya grandis. The sequence goes on from JARHVA010000018.1 coordinate 9,888,967, forward strand.
TTAAAATATCATTAAAAAGGTGGTCTAAAACATGATTCATCAAATTTGAAATCTGCTAGTTACCTGTCTACCCTTAAGGCATCACCCCAAAAGGAAATATGTTAGATTAGAAATATTTTAAATATATTTTCCAAATTTTGTAAAAAATCTATGAAACTTGAATCTAAACTAATTCCAAATTCTTAAAATTTATGAGAAAATATGTGGTTTTTAAAAAAAAGCATCCAAAATAGAGTCCATATGACCCCAAACCAAGCATTTTAAAATAGCTCTCAAGTTTGTGTTTTTAAGAAAACACAATGATCAACGTAGGTTATATAACCACCAACATTGGTTACACTTACGAACCTATGATGGTTATCTAACTGACATTGGTTACACAAATAATGATCGATGATGCCTATGTCAATCGATGATGGTTTTAATAACCGATGTCGATTAGTGTGTAAACCCATGGCAAATAAAAAATAGTAAAATAAAGTAATAAAATAAATTTGAAAGATTTTTAATGATCCAAATGAATATTTTAAAGATGCAAAATGATATTCTTCATGTGTGAGATGCGTCTAGTCCCACCAGGCATGCCATTATGTGATCTAGGAATTTGACTCAAGAGAGGATGGTTAGTATGGTGTTAGTTCCAAATTGAAAACAAGATGAAATAAACACACTAATATAATAAAATCTTTAGGCCAAACACCAGGGAGAGCTTATTTAACAATCATGAATGAAACACAACTAAAATTCAAAAGAAATTTTTTTACCTTCCTTGGATACTACAAAATGCTTGTTGTGGTGGCTTGCTCAGCTTGTGCTCATGAAGTCCTTGGCAATGGTAATTTGACAACCGCCATCTCTCCTTGGAACCTTTGGCTTGTGGCTTGGCTTGACTTGGAATTAATTTGGCATGGTAACACTAGTTTCTTGAAACTTTTGGAACCAATCCTGCATTATAACTTTACACTAATTAAGTTTAGAAATGATGTTGTGAGACCTCCTATTTATAGATTTTTAGATTTGGATAGAATCAACCTGAACCCTCCATCTCAATATTGAGATGTGTAGTTTAGGATTAAATTATTTTTTTAAATTAGTTTTTTAATTATCCTCATCATGGCATTGGAAAAAGGGGCAATTAAGAGGCATGGAGGGCATGAATCCTGATATTTATGGCATTTATGGCATAGGGATGTCTTCTCAAGAAATGAGGTCACTTGATGATGTAGATATTCAATATTCATTTCTAAAAATAAGTATTCAAAAATTTTCCATGGATTTATTAATTAGGCCTTGATTTGGGTTAATTAGCTCTTAAGCATGATTAAGCACTTTATGCACAAATTACTCAAATTGATCAGAATATCTTATTATTGGTCCAAAATTTGATTAGATTGGAATTGGAATGAAATATTAGATGTGGTGGATGCATATTCCCATTTAGGATATTTCTAACAACAGATAATAAAGGCACGAGTCTTGTGCAAAATATTTGATAGGGAAGAGAAATCTAGAGCACACAGTTGTAAATTTAGCATTTTGACTCAAAATGAACTGATTAAAGTTAGCTATCCCATAAATTTAATTGCCCCATTTTAGGATACCCTAGCCAAAATTGGCACTTGAATATGTCATTTTCACATCATTTTGCATGTTTTAGTGTTTTTAGGCCAAATTGTGTGTTTTAGGTGGAAACTAGCCAAAATCCTGATTGGAGGTTATTGGTGGCTAGTTTTAGGTGTCTACACTCCCAATCTCATAGAATACATACTTAAGATTCCCTAATAGACCAAGATGTCCAAAGAGAAGATGCACACTTTTCACTTCATCATCCACATCTCCTAGCTCTGATCCCTCATTTGAATCCTCTATTATCATGCCACCTACAAAAATTCATTCATATGATTCCATCCCCATGCTTACACCATAGATCACCTCTTCCCTTGTTACTTAGACCTCTTCTTAGGACCTAATAGTGACTCCCTCAAGGATATAACTAATGCAAGTAGAGCAGACAACTAAACAAGACTTGGTTATCACTGATGAATTTATTTTGGTAATCTATTTCAATGAAAACTCAAATTAATTAAAAATACTAACAAAGAGAATAATGATCACATGAGGGAATCTAATTGAGTTTTTAAGAGAAGAATAACTCTTCTCATTGACAAAAAGAAGAAAACTAGACATGGGGAAGAAAATGAGATCCAAGAGGATCCTATTTTAATGGTTGACACTATTGGAGGAGTATTAAAGAAGATGTTTCTTAGATTAAAACAAACCAATAGTATGATATGCATAAGGTATAATAAAGGTCCCAAAATACATATTGGAAAATGTGTAGATTTGTGTGAAGACCCTTTATAACATTGTATGTTCTATATGTCGATCAAGGTAGAGTCATAACCATAATGGGGAAATGTGGTGAATTTATATAAATATATAAATAATATGGATGCCAAATTTCACTTCATTAATAAAATAGTAAGACATAAATCATATCAACATCTTAATTTGCTACAATTTCCATACATTGCTTTGGAAAAAAATTACATGACCAATAAGAGGGATCATCTAATGGGATGACATAATTATATGTAGGAGTTGGTTGGAAAATTGATGAGTCAATAATAAAAGGCCACCCAAATACTTGGATATAGGCAAATTATTGTCATATACAAACCACTTGGACAATTGATAATGATGCATTTCTTTTACAATCTTCTTTAAATAATTGATAATAGTTTCAAAATAAAAGTTGATAGTATAGTATTCATAAGTAGTGATCAAGTGATCCAATCGATAAATTTTTCCAAATACAAAGTAGATCAATCAAAAGTAGTATATTCTTACTTTATGTCTTCTATGGTTTTTCATAGGAAACTGATAGACAAACTCTAGTTATTATTCAAGCTATCGATTATAAATTTTAAAACCATATAGATAGATTTTACATCATGTATGACTACATAAAATAATATACAGGATCAATATTAGTTGGTTACGTAGGTAGGAGATTAATCTTTAGAAGATCAAACTTTTACAACTATGTTTTATTCTTCTTTATATACTAAAATTTATACTCCAACAAGGCATCATGTTACATTTTATTTCATTACAAATCCTCTACAATATCAGTTAGTACCAACTATAATAGAAACTAAAATTACATATTCAACTACTTCATTCACTATAACAATGCATATCCAAGCCACATTATGTTTCATGTTAGCATCCTCTACATCTATTACTTCTAATCAAACACTACCAACTAGAGTCCAACCTAGTTTGAGTGTAGTCTCAACTAGTAGTTCTACTCATACTTAGTGAAGTCACCACTTGAGTCTAATTTTGACATCTTTATTTATATACTTTTATATAAAATAAATAAATCTAAATTAAAACTTTTTTATTTATAAATTTTTTAATCATGCAAGTTTTGAGACTAAAATTGGAGACAATCTTATTTTAGACTTTTCTAAAATTGAAAAAATCTTTGAATATGAGGTAACCCTATGTAAATGTGTGTGTGTGTGTGTGTGCGCGTGCATGCACGCGTGCACATGCGCATGTGTGTGCATGTGCATGTGCGTGTGCATGTGTGTGTGTGTGTACATGTGTGCACGCATGTGCATGTGCATGTGTGTGTGCATGTGCATTTGTGTGTGCATGTGTGTGTGTGTACATGCATGTGCATGTGCATGTGTGTGTGCACGTTTGTGTACATGTGAATGTGCATGTGCGTGTACATGTGCACGTGTGTGTACATGTGCATGTGCACGTGCGTGTACATGTGCATGTGCGTGTGCATGTGAATGTGCCTCTCTGTGTGTGTGCGTGTGTGTGTGCATGTGCATGTGCGTGTGTGTGTGTGCGTGTGTGTGTGCATGTGTGTGTGTGTGTGTGTGTGTGTGTGTGTGTGTGTGTGTGTGTGTGTGTGTGTGTGTGTGTGTGCATGTGTGTGTGTGTGTGGGGGGTGTGTGTGTGTGTGTGTACTTTTCTCATTGTAAAAAGAGGATATTTTGTAAAATATTATAAATTAGAAAGTTTTTGACTATTCTGTATGTTTGTTTCAATGTGATTTCTCTTCCTATTTTTTATGTTTATTTGAGTAATTTCCATTAAGTTGATGAATATGTATGAAGATGAGTCTATGTTTTATTTTCAATGATTAGATTATACATTATTTTAGTCTCAATCAACTCTTTAATTATAGAACATGATTTCAATTTGTTAGTGACATAAAACATGCATGGTAATGTGGTACTAACAACATCTATGATTGTCATCAGTTAGTCATATTGTAGTTATTTATTTAAACTCATTATTGTGTTTAATTATGTTATGTGCATAAAAATAGTCCACAAAAAACATTGGTATGTAACATATGATCAACTAAGTATAATAAGTCATCTTGGAAGGGTTTGATATTCAATTGAACCATAGAACCCCTTCTTTCCTACCCTACCTTTCCCTCATTTTTATCCTTTTTAATAAAATCCATCATCCATATTTAGTTAGATCATCCATCTAGGATAGGTTAAATTTTATAACTTTAGGTTAGAGGTTAGACATAATTCATATCCAAAAAATTTGAGGTAAATAACCACCATGCTCACCACTATTACACCACTTGATATTTTAAAAGAATGAGACCCACAACCCATGCCTTTTAGTGAATTTTCATTTATTTTAAAATGAGAGAGAATTTACCTTAATGAATATTTGGTGTTCACAAAACCTACATCGATACATTTTTATTTTGTGCTAAGAGAGCCCTTAATGTTTAATCACTGAGTTCACTTGAATTTGAGTATACTGAATCAAATAGTAAGGTTAACAAAGTCCAACTATGACTCTAGTATATTATTATAACCTTTAAAAGTTCATAAAAGACCAAGATCAGATATAGGTACCCCTAAGATATTATTAACCTAACCAAATTCACCAGATCAATGGAATCAACCTCAATGTTTCACTATGGCTCAACTAGTTGGTTTTATCATTGCTATAGTTGGTCTCATGTATGATTTACCTAGAAATATTGAGAAGTATCTCCCATAGTTCTTTCCTTCTATGAGATGAACTATATAATAACACATCAAAGACTTTAGAACTTATTTGGGATTACTAAATATAACTCATGAGGGTGTTGCATACAACATTTTACCTTTCACCCTACAAGATGCTACATATGGCTAGTTTCTAAACATTCTAGAAAATTTGATCACATCATAGAATCAATTCCATACCATATTTATTGCCAAATTTTTAAATTTACAAAAATTAGTTTGATATATAAACATTTTTATTGTATAAAAAGGAACCCAATGAACCAATCAGATCATTTAATGTAAGATTTTAGAAGATGTATAGTTAAATATGTCCTATATAGGGCTATAGATACTTTAGCTCTAGAAATATATTAAAATGACCTAGATCCAATGATTGTGATATTATTATGTAGAGAATTAAACATTAATACCCTATTAGATGCTTATGTTGAGGCTATCAATGTTAACCATCAATTAAATCTCTAATTATAAGATTTAACTATACCTAACATTAATTTAATTTTTATGGCTTCAAATTCTATCCCAAATTCTAATCAGAATAACAAATCCAACAATCAACATCAATTTGTTAATCAATTTCCTTTGATCCATGTTATGCCAAACTTGAATATAATATTTATAAACAATTATATACACCTATCTTACCAATATAATTAGATCCAAGCCTTATTTCCCATTAATACCTTAACCACACTATCCGTCACTTCTGATTCCACCAAGAATGAGTTAGATGTTATTTAGTGTATGGTACAAAAACTTAGAAATGAATTTCTAGACATGTAGAAATATTTGTGAGACACTATAGGGGATTTATACAAAAATAAGTTTATATTTTAGAGGTATAAAAAACCATTTAGTAGGCCAAACAATAATCTTGAGTCATCATCCAATAAGATCCCGAAGATAAACATGTTAATGTGGGTTTTATGAACACCTAGGGAAACCTTACAAGGTAGCCTCTAATGTTTTAGGATCTCAATGGAGGTGAACTCCAATCTATGGCATGAGTTTTAGTGTATTGTTTTTTACATTAACCTATGGTGGAATGACAATTGAGAAAACAACTATTAGCCCAAATGGTTCAGATATGGATGTGAATACTAGATCTACTTGAGGTGTATGGGATGATGATGGATTTATTCTAAGGTGGGCATGACTTAAAGAAATTAAAAATAGAGGGAAGGTTAAGGTAGAAAAGAGAATCTATATATATATAACATGGATTATTTATAATTGGCTTCAAAATAAGGACAAGAACCAAGAACTAATGCTTACAATTTGTTGGTTTGGCACATAGAACTGACAAACATAATAAAGAAGTCTAGGGGATAAAATGCAATTAACTAAAATAAATTAGCTAAAGGTTATTGTTACTAGGATTACTGGTGCATATCCTAATAAAATATTATAGATAATAAATATAAATTATCTTTGACTAATTATAACTCAGTCTAGGAAGCTGCATCAAAATGGTGCTTCTACAAAAATCTATAGATTAACCTAGAAAAAGTGTTGCATGAAAACATGTTTTATCAACTTAAAATTACTACTGCACATTTTTAATTTATAGAATCATACTAATTATCCACAATATACTTGAAATTGTTATAACACATATCAAATAACTAAGATACCAATTAGCTCAAAACACATAGTCAATATAACACATAAATGAAAGAGATAGTCATACAACATAGACTTGCAGAACAACCCAAAGGATTTCTTATCTATATTGAATGTCAAAATTTCTATTCTCTTTGGAATTTGGGAGATACATGTATATATAGGCTTGGAATGGGGATGCCTCATCCTCAATATATGCTCAAATTTTTACTACCATGAAGATATCTCATAAAGAGTCATGCATGGCATACATGGCCATAACATGCCAACCATTCACAAGAGACAAAAGTTATTAAAATTTTTTTTTTGTTATAAATAATTAATGAAATTACAAAATAAATTGCCTACGAGGAGGTAGTTGTAGTTTTTTACACTTGTTCTATGGTGGTCATTACATTTATAACTAGAGTTACAGTTGTGGTTAGCCCTATCATTTGAGAAATAAGGGGTTATATAATTATCCTTTCTTGTAATGCCTCCATGGCTTGATTATAGCCTTTGAACATTTCTTTTATTACTACCCATGTAGAGTCTATAAAAGTGTAGGGGTATTATATTTAATTGTCTATATCATAGGGGAGAATTCTTCTTCTCTTGGTTAGAAATAACATATCTTCTCTTTACTCCAATTTGACCTTTTTTCCTTCAACCATTATGGTTTTCCTTTTAACTTTCCTCATAATCTAAGTTTCTTTTTTGAAATGAAACTTGACTATTGGTTACTCAAAAATGACCAAGTCCTACCTACCCTTTTCTACTTGTTGCATTTTTTGGATCCATTTAATAATATTCAAGGCAACTAGTTGTTGTCAAGGTTCTACTTATTTTTTAGGAATGAAAGATGGGGATTGCCTTGGAGGATGCATGGGCTTAGGATAATATGTTACTAGTTGAGGAAAAAGGGGAATAACTCTCCTCCATATAGTGACCTTCTTGGGGGCCACTATGGCAATTATTAGCTTCCCTTTCTCTGACCCCTTTTGTGTTGTACTGGTGGAAAAATCTATTTGGGCTACATGAATAATTAGTAGGCCTAATTAAATATATGGTTGGGAGGGAGTAACTAGGATATCCAAAATGGTGGTGGAGACCAAATCTTCAAAATTTACATTGAGTCTAGAGGACTAAGAGCTCGAGGAAGTAAATAATGAATAAGTAGTAGTGGTATTGATATTTTTTTGAAAATAATCCATTACTAATGTAAAAATAACCCTAGTAAGGCACTTTTAAGGCTAGTTATAGGATGCCATAGTATTTATTACATGGGTTAGGATTGGGGGTTGTAAAACTAGCACTATAATCATTTAAGACTTTCTTTCTTGGAATGAAGAGTTCAAAGTAGGAGGAATGGCTGATATGATACTAAATAAAATAGTAGTAGTTGTAGTAGTAGTTGAGTAACAAGGAGCTTATGCACGTACCCTTTTTTTAGTATTAATCAAGGGAACTATTGTTGTAGATATCATTATTGTGTTGGGAGGTGCTGAGGTTGGAGATAGATTCATTGATTTCCCATGTATAAAATCTATAGAATTCAACTTTGCTTAATCTCCATTATTTCCATTTGGGTCATGAATTAGTTCAAGTCAGATTGAACTAGTCTTCAAAATCTCAGTGTCACTCTATTGAGCCTCTTATGGTAGCCATTCATCCTCAAGGTCACTTTCTATCATCTCACTAATGGTGTCAAGTAATGATGTCTCTATTTTATCTTCCCATTCCTCTTCAGTGGATAACTTATTTATATTGTCTGACACTTCCAAAGGTTTTGCTTATTTAGAACCTTTTGTTTTACTCAATCCTTCCCTAGAATTTTCCTTTATCAAATTACCCTAAGGAGAAACTGAAGGAGTTATCTACCTATTATATATAAGGGAGGGTTTAGTGACAGTATAAGTTTTAATAGATGAGGTAGAAATAGATGAATCTAATGGAGAAATAGGTGGTGATGAGTTTAGAGAAGAAATGACTAGTGGGGTTGAACTTAGGGAAGTGGACACTTATCTAGGAAAGGGAGATATTGATGGAGGTGGTGGTGAAATGGTTTGGATTGGGGATATGGGTGGATTTAAACCATAAATAAGGGAAGGAAATATGGGAGACTCACTTGCTACATTGTTGTGAGTGGATTAGAAGGCAACATAGAGAATGGTCCACTAGATGAGTTATACTTATGGGAATTTGTGTAGTTGTAGTCAACTAAGGAGGGATAGACACTATAGTGGTTGATAAAATTTTAACCATTAGAATGGGATGTTTAAGAGGCCTATGACTAATTCCCCATCCACTTATGATAGGTGCTTATCTAGATGGACCAACATGTTATAGTCCTTATGCTTCAGCCTATGGGAGGGATCTTTGGGGAGGTTTTGTAACCCAATACTCCTTATCAATTCTCCTAGCATGTTCCTCAGTGGTTTTTTGATGATATTGTATATTCTTGGATACTAGCATGGACATATTCACCTTATTCATTATTATGTGGACCTTTATATCATTTAGAGAATTCATGAATACTTCATAATATGGATATGATTCATGATCATAGTCATTTTTCACCTTTCCTCTGACTCTATTTAGGTGTTTCTTGATGTTTTCTCTTGGATCCCATTACTTATAAGGTACCCACCTAAAATCATAATGTATTCTAATCTTGCCCACTAGCTAAAAATGCTCCCATCTAGTTTATTAAATTCTACTATTACTAATGGAAGGTGGATGAACAACTCCTTGTTTTGAATTTCTTAGTGGAACATGTATATAATAAATTGGATGAGATATAATTTCTTATTATACCACCTTATCTAAGACCAAATATGGTAGATACATAGGAAGAGCCTTAGTACCCTCTATTTTGATGATTGTGTAATATGGATAGATCTAATTATCACCAATATTTTCAATGGTTATTTGGATTTGATAAAATCATATAGGCATTTACTTATTAAAAATGGCTTTGGTATACCATTTGGTAGAAGGTATCAATCAGTCTGGTCATATTTTTTTGAATTTATATATATGTATAACATTGAATTCATTATAAATTCAATTCTTGGGATACTTAGTTGATGTCTCTGAAGCTTCCTCAATAGTTGAGTGAACAATCCATATTATGGTATCTACCAGATCAAACATCATATAGAAGCTAATGTCTATTGTGTTTCCTGAACTAAGAGCTTGGTTGATCCAATTGGAAAAATGATCTCACCTAAAGTTATGATCTTAGTGTGAGGATGGTGTTCAACAAGGGAATCCAAACCTCATTAATGCAAGTTATGTTGGGGAAACCATAAATTTAATTTATCAAGGCAATAAAAATCCTAATTCTTGGTTGAAATATGAAAATGGGGATAATAAAAAATAAGGCTTTTAATTGCAAAGGTAATTAGGTCACTCACCCATTCTTGTAACTTACTAGATGCATTATTTGCATATATCCATGAATTAACTAGGGATTTATTGTTGGCCATTTTAGGTAGGGGGAATTTATAGTCATTATTAAAATGTAGGTAGGCCCACTAATATATGTCATTAGGGTGATATGTTGGTAGAAGTGTATAATTTTTCTATAAATCTATCCATTTGTAAATATATCAAATAATAGGTCAATATAGGGCATTACCTCCAGTTTTTCCATAGCATTATGTAGGCCCACTCATTCGATCACCACCATGTCTTCCTTATATCTCCATGTAAAGGTTGAGAGTTTATCCTTAGGACCATAGGGTTCTATTGCTTCAACTTGGTCCCATATAGAAAAATATTTATTAAATTCATAGTTGAGAGTAACTTATTAAACCTTGTATTTGTGTATTACTCAGGTCTTACAATGGAATATGTAGAGGGGGAGGTGGACATGAAGCATAATCCATTCTTATGCACATAATATATCCATTTATCTAAAACTATGGAATTACTTGGTCATTATAGATCTTGAATTATCGATTGCATATACTACCTTTGGATTTTTTAGCTTTACTAAATTAAATGTATTTATTTCAAAAATTCATGTGGATTAATGGCATAAATGTCACTTGATTACTTTAAATTTAATCTATTTTCATATTTTGAAATTTTGTTGTGAAGTGTCACCCCTTTTTATGGTCCTTATTTATAGGTGGTTTCTTTCTTTTGCTCTGAGTGCTTCATCATGTCTATTTGACACTTTTAAATTTACCACTTCCTTTAAAATAATTACCTTACTATCACCCATGTTGAAATGTTTTTTTCATTTATTTAAAAATGGTGCATCATGTAAAGTCATAATGGTCATTAATTTCAAAGGTCTGTTTAGTCAAGTGTTTGAACATGATAGTGGCCTAAAGAGAGTATTGATCAGTGAGTGACTATTGTGGATATGAGTATCCTATTTAAAGTGTGTTATCTATTGGAATAATTATGTTATAAAAGGTAAATAGTGATCAAGGTTGATGTTGTCATTAATTTTTTATCTTATGAAGTTTGGTGTCAAAGGTGTTCCGGTGCATGGAAGAGAAATGTCTAGTCATACGAAGCTTGGTCATGTGGTTTTATGTCTGTATGAGGCTATGGAATATTAATGTCATAAAAAAATTAATTTTGAAGTGATATTAGTGTGTTTTGATTTCTTATGTCTACTTTTTTTTATGTTTTATTGAGGTCATGACATGGAAGGAACATGTCAAAGTGTCAAGTACATTAGAAGCTTGAGCCTAATCATGACATGGTGAAGGTATAAGCTGATGACATGATGAGGTGAGTGAACTTAGTAATGTGATAGGTTTTAAAGGATTTGTGAGAATTATAATAAGGTGTGGATTCACTCAAAAGTGTTTCAAATTGCGGCTTTGAATGTAGGTCCTTCAGTCTTGGTCTGTACCTAGACCATTATTAAGACCTACCTAGCCTAATGAGGTGTGAGGATTAAATTCAAAGGTGAATGTGTGAAGGAGATAATTGATAGAGGTAGGTAAATTTTTTTTAGGATTGATAATGAAGTATGAGGTCATGGTATGCAGGAAAAGGAATGAAAAGTGGTTTTGAGGTCTCTCGAGTGCACATAATGAAGGTATGCAAACCTAAAAAGGAATTTTAAGTTTTCATTGGCACATATAACATCTACATGGTAAATTTAGATATTAATTATATATGTTTAAGGGTCCTAGATAATATTTATATGCATTGGTTTTGGATTTAAGGGGCAATCCTTTATGAATAATCATTAACATTAAAACCTATGTTAAACCTCCCTAAAACCCTAATAAGGACTTGATGTCTAATATGTTAATAATATAATATCATAATGGTATAAAATTTCTTAAAAAATACTATATAATGTATTCAAATCTCCTAGGTACCTCTAGGTGGTGGTGGTTAGTCAGCTAAGAGAGAAAATGCACAAATACGTGCTTATTTATCAAGAAGTATCTATAGCAGTCAAAAGTTGCATTGGTAAAGGAAAGAAAATGTATGGAATAAGAATATAGATAATAATAATTAATTATAATTAACGTTTATGGATAGTCTATAACCTTAAAATATTCTAAATTGGTCTTCTAAGTTAGCCAATTGTAGACATACCTAATGGTGTAAATAGTGTAAAACCTAGGCAGAAGTGAGAAGATGAATTTGAGTGTGTTTTCATGATATAATGATGAAACAAAGTGCATCAATATGTTTTTAAATAATTTTAATTTATTTTAATTCTTTGATAAATATTTTTATGTCAAGAAAAGAGATTAAAATGTTGAAGCCAAAATGGCTTGTTTGGTTCAGTTTAGACTATGTGATATAGGGTCAAGAAATTGGTCTGCAAGACCAATATTTTCCATTTGACCATATGATATTTATATCTAAGAATGTCTTAGAGATTAATAGAACCATTTAAATTCATTAGGAGTCATGAAAAGTGTTTTCACAAGTGTTGTAATTCTAAGTCACCATGATTGGTCTTTGAGGTAAATTGGCAGTTCTGAGTGAGTAAGTTGCAGAGGTGTTCTTGAAGCCTTTAGTTTTGAGTGAATGTGTATAATTAATTTGGTAATGAAATTGATGTAATATATAATTTTTTGATTATTTTTAATTGGATTAATTGTGTTTGAGCTTTAGTATTGAAAGGTACACTTTTTGGTGTACATAGGCCTAATAAGACTGAGTACTGTTGAGGGGTTTCATAAAGTGGTTGGACATAAAATGTGTTATAGAGATTAGAGGATATTTTATAAGGCATATTTGGATTTTATGTGAAATTTTTGTGCCATATATGGAGGTTAAAGGTGTTCTAAGGGACTAAGTTTACACATTACTAGACAGACCTAATGCAATTAGGTCTACATGAGGCTTGAAAGGGAAATGAGGCCTAATTGAGTTATGAAATACCAAAAGGGATACAAATTTAATTTTAATCATGTATATGATATTTAATAAAACATATTATATGTATAGCCTAATATATTAAGGGTTTGTGGCTGAATAAGTGGTATACAAACTAGAGATGAGTATATATACAAGGCATTTTAGTCCTATTTGATTAATCTAAGAGTAAGTGACTGAATTGGCAAATAAATGAGCTTAAGAAGGTTTGGTAACATGTTTTAAAACATTAGGAGATATAATAAATTCATTTAATTAATATTATATATATATATATATATATATATATATATATATATATATATATATATATATATATATATATATTATTTTTGAAGATCAAGGTCATATGACCTATTCAATCTTGAAGAGGGCTAGTTGAGTGAAGAAGCTTAGAGGTAGTTTTGAGAGAGATCAAGTGGAGTAGAGTTAAAGGAGTGATAATTGTCTATTGAGAGGCTATAAAATTTGAATTATATATGTTTTATTGATGTATGATAGTGGATATATTTTAGATACATAATATATAGAGTTGAATGGAAAAATAGAAGAAAAAAATGTGATTGGCTAAGTTGGTACTTGGTTAAAGAGGGAGTTGAAACTTCCTTGAAAGTTGGTACTTGCATAAGTGGTCTTGGTTGAGTTGATGCTTATTAAAAAAAGAATTTGGATCTGAATTTTAGGTTGATACTTTTAGAAATTTCCTTTCACTAAGTTGGTGCTTATTCATAGGGGGTTGTATCCTCCTAGCAAGTGGGTGATTACTAAAGTGAAGTGGGTGCTTGATAAATTTGGGGTTGGTGCTCCATATTAGGTTAGTACTAAACTAAATTTTATACATTATCTTATAGAATAGTTTGTATAATATTTTTTTTAGTATGTTTTATTCCCTATTAGGTTTTCCCACATATGTGATGTGTTATCTTGTTTCATGTTCATGTGATTGGTTATTAATACATTGTTAGATCACTAAGTTTATTTGAATAATTAATGGTATTTAACTAATATTTTTAAAGATTGATTCACCCCCCAATCATTAAAATTCAAAAAATTGGTAACAAATCATGTTCATTTAAGTTAGGCCTAAAATCTTGAAGGTGATCCTAAGAAGCACAAGATGTCTAGTGATCAAGAGGAATAAGACAACATGTATGATGAAGAATTATATTATGATAGTGAAGAAGGAGAAGTTGAAGTAGACCTTGAAGTTGAGCTCATAAATGCCCTAGATAATTTGAAGCATTAAAATAAGACCATAAAAGATCTCAAGAATCAATTATAAGGTGTCAATACAAAGTTTAGATCAAAAGAAGTTTAGTATGATAATTTGAAGACATAGCTAGATTCCTTGAAGGTTGAGCATGAGAAGTTCATAGAAAAGATGAACAAGTTTGATAAAAATCATGAGAAATCAAAACAAGTCAAGAGTAACAACATGAAATTTAACATGAAGAGACTAATTAGGTGACCCAATGCAATAAGGTATTCCAATTCTTCCAATGGTTATGTTTTTACTTATCATATCTTTGGTCATAAAGTAAGTGATTGTATAATAGTCTCAAGGGATGAGTTAGCATGGGACCATGGGAAAAGGAGTGATCAATTAAGAGGAAGTACAACAATGTTCTTTGCTACAATTTTCATAATATGGGACACATTCATAGATTTTATCTTAATAGATTTAGAAAGCCCTTAAAACTTAACAAGGTATATGGAGCTCAAAGAGTACATGATAAGGGTCAAACATTGGTATGGACTGATCATATTGAGCCCAAGAGTCAAGATGGATTATTTTCTAAGGAGGATCATAAGACTAAAGGAGATAAATTTATTCCAACTCAGACTGACTTTCACATTCAAGATGAAGGCATGAAATGGTATATAAATAGTTGTTTATCAAGCCACTTGACAGGAGATAAAAACAAGTTCATCTCATTGATGAAGAATGCTACAAGAATAGTGAGATTTGGAGATTAAAAAAACTACCAATATAGTTGGCAAGGGTATATTAATTTTAGACAATGGGAAAACTAGGATAGATAATGTGTTGTATGTGGAAGGTTTGAAACATAACCTACATAGTTTGAGTCAAATGTGTAACCAAGGACACACACTAGCTATTGAATTTATAAGTCACCCCCTCAATCAACATGAGGCCTTTCAAGATCATACAAGAGGTTACCATAGTTATGAGGTCCCAAGTTCTATAGGTGGAAGAAGCAAAAAATCTTCCCATTTATGCTTAATCCTAAATTAGAGGTATAGATCTACACAAAAAATTAGTAATGATTCATGCCAACATAAGGATATCAATGCATATCTTTGTGCAACTTTTTATAGTACATGGGTCAAAAGGTGCATAAAGTTTTAGAGTGTGGGTCCTTAGGCTCTAAAATGACCAATTGAAAGAGATGGTGTAATAAGTGGTTATGGGAACACTTTAGTGTGCCTATAATATTAATCTTAGTGAATACTCTATGTTAAAATATTCTTTGCACCCATCCAACACAAATCTACATCTATGCATAGGATCTCACATTTATGTCCCTAGATGGTACAACCCACAACCTTTGTTTTACCATCACCATGAGGCCAACCCATGCTAACTTAAGAATAAGGAAGTTTTCATCTACCTAGAATAATTTCCATCCATTTATGTGTCACACCCATGCCTCTCCTATCTAACAATTTGAAAATCTTCCTTGAGAGTCCATTGAGGGACCATGTGTAAAGAGGTTGGTAGAGTTAATGAAGTTTGGTAGAGGTAGTTGAGATAAACTCGAGGTGATGTTATAATTAAATACAAGAGAAGATACTTGGAATTAGTATTTAAGTACATACCACCTTATGACACTATCAAGAAATCTTCCAATTCCCCGTGTACATGTGCCTAGAATAAATCCTACCACCAACTCAGATCTAATTATCTAACATAGGCATGGCCATAGTGCTGCCAATGAATTAAATGTTTCATCCATCTCCCAAATGTCACATTTATTTTAAAACCAACTTAATCTTCTATAAAATCCTAATTTTTCCATTATCAAAGGGGTCAAGATTTTTTAGTAGCCTCATGTTTCAAAAAATTTCCCTCTATGAGCACTTATATTGGCTAAATCCTTGTATGCTAATGAGAATTAAGTTCACCTCTTTTAACTATTATGGTGATCTATGTGCTCTTTGTGTTTGTTTATTTCTATTTTTGGGTAATGTTCTCCCCTCTCATTAATCACTCATCCCCTACACCTCTTCATTAAACTTGGAGCTCACTTGCTAGTCGCATCTATGTGCACTCAAGTCTAAGTTGAAATTATCTATGGACTATTTCTCATACCTTTCATCATAGTGATGTGTTCTTATGCCTCTATGTGAATTACTCATGCACTTAGAGTAACATGGTATAAACTATGTGATATTATCTTATTCTTAAGTACTTGCATTATATTTATGGTAATAAGAGCACTTGCTCTATTTTAGGTTCATCACCTTTTGATTTATGCACTCTCTTACCTTCTCCCTCTATTTTACTTATAAAATCATTAGGTTTAGACTAGTGGTTGATTATATTTCTACTTATTAGTTCCACACACCAGTCTTAAACCAAGTGTGCTTAGAATAAAAGGAATTTAGCCTACTCTAAAAACTCATCTTAAGGAGTGCAAGGGTCCCACACCGTGGGGAAATTTCCATAGTTATGGTGAGACAATTGATGCTCATGCATACATCTACACAATAATACTTTCATTCCTTGTGTCAAGTCCTCCCACACCTTGTGCAGGACCTCCATGCCTAGCACCCTACTGCAAAGCTTCCCCATGTTGTCAAGCATCCACAGGTTAACATTTTGAATGATAATAATTTTGGCACATCTAGTGGGATCAATAAAATAATCTAAAGACTTAATGATTTCTTTAGACATGAAGTGTATAAGACATTAAGCAAGAGTATGTGGATACTCCAAATATCTCTGGTACATAAAGACCAATTCATTAATCACATGCCAAGAAAAAAAAGGTCATCTACAAGAGGCATTGATTTCTACTTTACTAAGCTCCTAGCACCATCTAGGAGAAGGAGACTTAGAGAATCTTCATCCCCTATTATAAGACATGGTGCAAGCCATTTTAATCCCATAGTGTAGTCTACCCCTCTATACAAAAGGTCCTTTACACCCATTTGAGGCCTATTCCCCATTCCTTTCATAATGTTACCAAGAAATTATGCATTTATGGCTTTTAATGAGGGAAGTCCATTAAATCTAGTGTAGTATGATTACATTCCAGTATCAACCCTCAAGGCTTGCCCTACTTCATTAATGAAAATTTAACTTCCCCTATAGAGCATATCCAATACATTGTGAATATCTGTGTAGTGCACCTATCATCTAGGATGACATTATAGTCAAGCTAATAGATTCTTATTTTAAGGGAAAAGTTCTTCAATTGTACCAAATATTATAATCAAAATCTATTCATAATTGGGATAAGCTTATCAAAAAGTTATATCAGCATTTTAAAGACTAGAGTGCTCACTTATCCTTATAGATTAGTGCATAGCTATTAAGTGAGTGTCATATAAGACTATGGTTGACTTCAAATTCAGATTCTAAAGGGTCTAGGATAGAATCCTATATGTGTGTAAGCCATCTTCTAACACTACAATTTTGTATTTATTAAAGGATCTTAATAGTGATTAGTAGTGATGATTTAATCTATGGGAGGCACAAACCTCCTTGATGCCTATGAGGTAGCGGTATATATAAATAATTATTTGATTCAAGTAGGCAAGATTACACCTAGACCCCTATTCTTATATTCATAGAGCCTCTACCTAACCATGTAACTATGTAACCCATGCTAGCACTTAATAACACTATAGTGAGTCCACTTTCCTTGGCCATCCCCCTCTTAATGAGTTATATGAAGTAAAGGCACTATTACAAATTTTCAAGAATGAGTAAGTTTCCCTCAAAAGATAGCAAGTGTAGTACCCTAAACACCAATAGCCTTACATATAATAATACTAGTCAAACAGGACTCCGTATCAAGGAATCATGCAAACATAAAACCATATCACTTATAATAGAACACTATATGTATAGAAAAATGATGCTTATAGCACCTCTAAAGCTCTTGTTCTAGCACAAAATAATCTTGTAAAAGATTTTAAGTGGTGATTTTAATGCAAAAAATCACATGATCAAGCTACATACGCTAACAAGATCCTAAACCAAGTGATTATGGTTCAAGACATGCCTCAGTTGTAGGATCAAATGAGTGGTGCAACCCCATAAATGGGAGAGACCTAGGTGCCAACTCACTTATAGGATGGGTCTACCTTTGTAAATTGGTAGGAGGACTTTGGTCACATAAATTAGACTAGTGCACCTAATATGGGAAGTACCCTAATTTATTTTAACACAAGATTCAAAAGGAGAATGTCAAAAGAAGTCATGTTGGATTTAGTACCATCTTCTTCCATGATCTAAGTCAATCACATAGGTGCATAGGCTAAGGCACATGTACAACCTTAACACCTAAAAAAGGTTTCATCTAAAGAGGGACCACCTCTAACCAGTACATCAACATCAGAGAAAGTTGTTTCCTTGAAACTATAATCAAAAGGATCCCCAATCCCTTTCAAAATAATAGAATAGATGAAGAATAACCTCAATGTCATAATGTATGACATGTTTGTGATTCTATTCCAATAGAATTTACTTCAAGATACATTGAAAGACTTTGAAGAGTGTCAAGCACCCCAACCAATACTTACCACTTCTACAAGATTATGCCATCTAAAGGAAGAAGTGCCATTACATAATGTAATTAGAAATCCACCCTTGTTCTATGTCTCTTTGATCATCAGCCATTACTTAGTACTTAATTTCATGATTGACTCTAGCGTGAGTTGCTCAATAATGCCAAAGAAGATTATGGATGCACTGGGAATTCCATATTTCCCCATTCTAAAGGTAGTAGTAAAACTTGATGTCATAATAGTGAAGGTTATAGGAGTAATCAAGAACTTGAATCTAACATTAAATGCCTACCCAAGTCTTTCCATTACATAAGATATCATAGTCATTGACTTGACCCCTATTTTACCATCTACCTCTCTCGAGACTTCAGAATAAAAATGGGTAGATACTTATCTTTGGATTGGCTACATATGTTGTTAAAGACTAGGTATGGGACTGAGGTGAACATCAAGTAAGAACTTATCTTCAAAAGCCACATTGATCCATACACTCCCAGTCTAGTCAAGCAGAACTATGTAATGTTTGATCAAGAGGAGAATCCAATTCTCTATGAAGGCATGACCTTGCTAGAAGAAACCCCAAACAACCTACTAAATGAGTGGGAATTTGAAATCTTTGATTTTGACCCATATGATAATGCATAAATAGGACTTGGCACATATTAAATTATGGAAGATAACCCAACATTGTCTAAACTCATGAAGGAATGTGAGTATTCTAAAGGATTGTGATACTTATATTTTGATGACTCTCAAAGCAAAAGTGGTGTAGGAGATGGTGTCACTTTAGTGTCACCCTAAGAGGAAAAATAAATTCATTCCTATGGACTATAGTTTTCTTTCATGAATAATTATTATAAGTATGAGGCACTAATTTGAGGCCTTCAAATTATGCAAAATAAAGGAGTCAAGGTATTGCAAGTGCTAGGAGATAGTGAACTAGTTGTGAGCCAAGTTAGAGTGTAGAGAATGAATAAAAATGGCTTAATGAAAGCATATAAACATAGATTATGGGATATGATAGAATGTTTTGATGCTTTGAATATCACCTCCATTCTAAGAGCACAAAATGTAGACCTAGATAAGCTGGCAACCATGGGTGTGAAATATGATATTCCATACAACATAATGAAAGAGTTCACAAAACTTTTCAAGTTGGTGGTCAGACCAGCAATCCCTGACAACATAAAAAATTAGCAAGTGTTCTAAAGTGATGAGTAAATCATTCCTATAGGATGAGGTAGAGTTTTTCACCATGAATCAAGCATAGTTACAATCTTAATATGAAGAATAATTCATCTAGCTAAAGGAGATCAAATTACCAAAGGGACTAGTCACCTTGGAGAGTATTTTTGATTTTAACAACCAATTTAGAGGAGAGAGGCATATCATGATATCCAAGGAAGACATCTCTACACCTATAGACATTTTAGAAAAAAAAAATATTTTAAATCTAGTAAGGTGTGTTCTACACCAAAAATTCAAAAATTCATTCAACTCAATAAGAGATATGATGACATATTCACATGGATCTATAAGGTTCTTAGAGGTTTTGATCCAAGCATTTCATAACACACAATTGAGCTAAACTCTAGCACGTAGCTCGTGCACTAAAATTAGAGACCCATTAACCCAAAGTTAAAGTTGTTGATGTGTAAAGAGCTCTCCAAGCTCATTGCGGCTAGTATAATACTTACCATCAAACACTCATCATGGGTCACCCATTTGGTATTGGTGTAAAATAAGAATGGGGAGATAAATATTTTCATGGACTTTAGGGACCTAAATAAGGCTTCCCTCAAAGACCACTATCCTCTTTCACCCATAGAGAAAATCTTGAAAACAATTATAAGTATAGAGATATTTTCATTACTGGATGGTTATTCTAGTTATAAAAAGATTCAAGTGCAAGAATGTGACTGATACAAGACTACATTCACCACTAAGTGGGGAACCTATGCATATCAGTACATGCCTTTTGGCCTAACAAATGTAGATGCAACCTTATATAAAGCCATGAATATGGCATTCAAAGAGATCATCAATAAGATCATCTTGGTTTAACTTGAAAATATAACTATTTTTTACAAGTGTATGGAAGATCATTTGGATCACCTAAAGCAAGTCTCTCAAAGGTGTCAAGAGTTTATAATTTAGCTAAATCCTAATAAATGCATATTCATAGTACATGAAGTTTCCCTCCTTAGGCACATTTTTTCTAAGGAGGGACTCAAAATTGATCTAGAGTGAGTCAAAGCTATCTCATCCCTTCCCCTTCTAAGCCATAATAAGAGTCTCTAGATTTTTTGGGTAGAATCAAATTTTTGAGAAGGTTTGTGCCAAGATTTGTCACCTTGGTCAAACCCCTCACCATGATGTTACATAAGAATACTATGTTCAATTGGATGCACAAGGGTAGAAACAACTTTGAGGCCATCAAGTGTGTCATCATGTAACCTCCCATCTAGATCAACCTAGATTATGGTAAGGATTTTATCCCTTATACATTCAATGGAGCTAAAGGCATCTTAGCCATCCTGATGCAACATAAAAAGGAATAATTAGAGTAGCCAATTACCTTCTTTAACTAGGCATTAAAGGATTATGATTTATACTATAGATTTATGGAGAAGTACACACTTGTATTTATGAGAGTGATGAATAAATTTAGGCACATGCTCTCCAATAACAAAATCAAACCTAGGGTATCACACATATGTATCAGAGAGTTCTTCCTTAGTAAGGATGTTAATGAGAAAAGGGATATATTGATCATGAAAGTAATGGAATATGACTTAGACATCTAAGTCACCAAGATAGTGTGAGGGAAGGGACTCTACAAGTAGATTATAGAAGTGGTAAATCCAAAATATGACACAATCTTAGTATCACACAAGAAAGAGCATGCAAATAAAGAAGCTACTACCAACTAGGCATAGGACATGAAAACCTTCCTTCGGTACAATGTATATCTACCTAGCCTGGACAAAGCCAAGTGTAAACATTTCTATTTGCAATCCATTCTTTATGTGCTAGTAGGAGGTGCACTTTTCTAGAAGGATCTAAATGGGGTCTTCCTGAGGTGCATAAAGCTAGAGAAAACAAGAAAAATCCTTATAGAATTTCATGATGACCTTTCATGATGCCATTATTTACCTAAGACAAATACTATAAAGATCATGTGAGTTAGATATTTTTAGTTGACTCTATTCAAAGATACACACACATATGTGTGAAATTTCAAGAAGTGTGACTTCTTCATAGGTAAACAAAGGCTTGTAACCTTATCACTACACATGATTCAAGATGATAGACCTTTTACATAGTGAGACCTAAATTTTAGAGGAATGATTAACCCACCATCAAGCAATGAGAATAAATGGATTCTCATAGCCACCAACTATTTCACATGGTGGAAAGAAGAAGTTGTGCTCAAGGAAGCTAATGAGACATCCACCCTCAACTTATATGAGGGAATTGTAATAAGATTTAGTGTTTTGGCCACCATTATCTCTGATAATGCACTAAATTTCCTTGGAACTAGAATCAATGAATAAGTCATCAAGCATAACATCCATTTGAGTGCCTCATCAAATTATTACCCCAAGGTAATGATCTAAGTGAGTCTATGAATAAGACCCTGATCCATATTATCAAAATGACTCTTGAGAATAACCAATATGCTTGGCACAAAAAGCTTAAGACTACCTTATGGGCTGATCAAGTCACACTAAAGAGAATACTCAAGAACTCACCCTGCTTGCTAGTTTATGAAAGGGAGGTTATATTTCTAGAATCCTTTGAGTTTCCATCATTATAAATAGTACATTAAGTGGATTTGATCAAGAGTGAGGCCATTGAAGTAAGGTTATTATAGTTATTCGATCTCAAATAAATTAGAGTGCAAGCTACACACACCATGGAACTTCAACAGGCATAAACCAAGAAGGGTCTTTGAAAAGAAGTCTAGTGATAAGAGTTTTAAAGAGGGGGACTAAGTGTTTAAATGGGATGCAGATAGAGCTAGGCTCAAAAGGCATGGTAGGTTTGATGCAATATGGATTGGCCCATATACCATCACTATTTTCAAGCCATCCAACACCTTCCAACTTTCTAGAATGAATAGAGAAGAACTACCTATCCCAATCAATGGGATTAATCTCAAGCACTATCGCCATTAACTCTTTGTATACATTTGTAAATAATTAGAGTAGATGATTTTAATTTCTCTAAAGTACACTTCACATGCCCTTATTTTAGAATAGTTTGAATTCTTCCAAGCACTTGTGTATAGTGTTTTCTTACCTTAGGTCTTATCTTTTAAGCACCTTTGGTGCAGTTATTATCTTTTTAGGTAAATATATATTCATTTCAAAATCTAGAAGTGCATAATTAGTGCATTCCTAGTAAGAAAAATTGAAATTTCTAAGAGCTCTATGCCCAATAGATTGATAAAAGGCTACTACGTTCCCACTTAGCAGGTAAGTGGCCTACACATATTGGCAAAAGTGTTGAATTTTTAAGTCACCCCCTTGGTCAGCATGAGGCCTCCCAAGATCATATATGAGGTTAACAAAGTTACAAGGTCCTAAGTACTTCAGGTAGAATAATCATAGACATTTCCCATCTGAGCCTGAAATTGAACTAGAGGCATAGATTTACATAGTAGGGTAAAAATTATTCACACCAACATAAGGATATAAACATATTTCTTTGTATAGGATTTTTTGGTGCATGGTTCAGAATTGCATAAAGTTTTAGAGTGTAGGTCCTAAGACTCTGAAATGACCAAGTGAAAGAGACAACATAAGAAGTGGTTATGGGAACACTCTAGCACACCCAAAATCTTCACCTCAGTGCATTCTCTACTTTAAAATATTCTTCACACCCATCAAACATGGCTCCATACCCATGCATAGGATCTCACATTTGCATCTTTAGATGGTGCAGCCCATAACCTTTATTTTGCAATCACTACATGGCTACTTCATGCTCACTTAAGCATAAGGAAGTTTTTAGTTACCCATAAAAAGTTATAGCCATCCATGTTTCACACTTGAGACACTCTTATCTAGTAATTCAAAGAGCTTCCCTAAGAGTTTGTTGAGGTGCCACATGTTAGGAGGTTGGTAGAGTTAATGAAGGTTATTAGAGGTAGTTGAGATGAAATTAAGGTACTATCAAAATTAAATATGAGAGTGGCTACTTGGCATTGATATTTGAAGTACACACCTCCTTCTGATGTGATTAAGAAATATTTTGATTCCCCATGCATGTGTGCCCAAAAGTGATCCTACCACCAACCTGGATCCAATTATCTAACATAGGCATGTCATGGTGCTGCCAAGGAATTAAATGTTTCATCCATCACCCAAGTGGTGTATTTATTATAAAGTTGGCTTAATCTTCTATAAAATCCTATTTCTTCCATTGTAAAAGGGGTCAACATTTTTTAGTAGCCTCACATTGTATAAATTTACCCTCCATAAGCACTTATATAAGTTAAATCCTTGTATGCTAATGAGAATTGATTCTACCTCTTTTCTCTATTTTGATGATTTTGTGCTCTTTATGTTTTTTTATTTCTATCTTTGGGTAATGTTCACAGCTCTCTTTAATCACTTATCCCTTATACCTCCTCATTAAACTCAAAGCTCAATTTTTTGTCACATTTTGTGCACACTCAAGTCTATGTTGACACTATTTTTGGACTATTTTTCATCCCTCTCATCATAGTGCTATGTTTATATGCCTCTACGCAAAGTAATCATGCACATAGAGTGACTTGGTAGAAATTGTGTGATATTTTCTTATTCTCAAGTGCTTACATTATGTTTATGGTAGTAGGGTCACTCACTCTATTCTAGGTGTATCACCTTTTGCTTTATGCACTCTCTTACCTTTTTCCTCCCTTGTCCTTAGCAAATCATTAGGTTTAGAATATTGGTAGATTACATTTCTACTCTTTAGGTCCATGTACTAGTCTTAAACTAGGTGCACTTAGAATAAAAGGAATCTAGCCTACTCTAAAGAATCATCCCAAGAAGTGCAAGGGTTCCAAACCTTAGGGGCATTTCCATCATTGTGGTGAGATAATTGATGCTCATTCATAGATGTGTAATAATAATTTCACACCTAACACTAAGTCTTCCCATGCCTTGTATAGGACCTTCATACATAACACCCCATCATAAAGCTTCCCCATGCTACCAAGCATCCAGGGGTGTATATTTTGAATGACAACACTAACCTTTCATGATAGAGGGTGTGAGATAAGGATATCCAAATCAAGGAGGATAATTTCCAATGCTAAGAGTACCGAGAACAATCTATATGTCTTAAATGAGATCAAGAAGGAGAGATACTTTATGATCAAGGTGTATGAAAGTTGACTATGACACAAAAGGTTAGGTCACCTAAACTTTGATAATCTGGTCAATATAATCACTAACCAGTTTTTGAAGAACATGCTTAAAATCATCAAACCTACAAACATACTTTACAAGGAATGTCAACATGGTAAGCAGACTAGAAGAAGGTTCAAGTCCAAAAAATACTCTACAAAAAAATATTTAGAGTTAATACACACTTTTCTCTATGGGTCTACAAGAATCCAAATCATTCAAGGAGATATATACTTCATGTTACTCATAGATGACTACACAAGAATGACTTGGGTAGCATTATTGAAAAAAAGTTCAAAAGCTTTTGATAAGTTTAAGGCATTCAAGGCTCTTGTTTAGAATGTGAAGAATGGAAATATCAAGTGCCTAAGATCTGATAGAGGATATGAGTTTTTGTCTAATGATTTTTATGACTTTGGTGAGGTCCATGGGATAAGGATACAATTCTTAGTAGCTAGGACACCTTATTAGAATAGGTAGTAGAAAGAAATAAAAAGATAGTCCAAGAGATGGAAAGAATGATGCTAAATGAGTCTAGATTATTTGATGGATACTAGAGAGAGGAAGTGAGCACTACAGTATACATTTTGAGTAGAGGATAGATAAGGGCTAATGGCAACAAGACCCCTTATGAACTTTGGAAAGGCAAACCTACTAGTGTGGAACTCTTTAGAGTGTTTGGGAGAAAATGTTTCATCAAAAGAGATGAGGAAGACTTAGGTAAGTTTTATTCTAGGTCTGATGAAGGTATATTCTTGGGATACTCATTAGTGAGCTCAATATATAGATGTTATAACAAGAGTTTGTAGAAGATAGTGGAAAGCACTAATGTAAATATTGATGAAATAAGGAATTTACACCCACAGTCAAAGGATACATCAGAAAATTTAGACTTCAAGAATGAATAATAAATAATATAGGTTGATGAGGAAGAATAAAAATTTGAGGAAAGACAAGACTCAAAAGTCCCATCAATATAGATTCAAAGAGATCATCCTGAATCACAAATCATTGATAAAAAGGATGCATATATGCAAACAAGGATAAGATTGTTAAGTAACTTAAATCAAGATAATGTTTCTCTATTATCTAAGATTGAACTTAAAAACCTTGTAGAAGAAATCAAAGACAAGTTCTGGATAGGTTATATGAATGAAGATTTAGACCAAATAGAGAAGAATGAGACTTGGGAACTAGTTCCTAGGCCTAAAGACAAGAATGCCATTAGCACAAAATGGGTGTTTAGAAATAGTTTGAATGAATATGGAGAAGTCACTAGGAACAAGGATATATGGGTATGTAAGGGATATACAAAAGTTAAGTGGGTATACTATGAGGATACCTTTGCACTAATAAGATTGGAAGCCATCAGACTGTTTCTATAATATGTAGGATTTAAAGGGTTCAAGGTGTACCAGATGGATGTCAAATATACCTTTTTGAATGGAAACTTGGAAGAAGTTGTATACATAGAGAAACCCTAAGGTTTTTCACTATCAAGTAATAAGGACTATGTTTACATATTGAAAAAGGCTATTTATGGTCTAAAGCAATCTCCTAGAGCTTGGTATGCTAGATTAGATAGGTATATGTTAGATCAAGTAATCAAAAGAGGAGTTATAGATAGTAATTTATATATAAAGACAAAATATGACCATAAATTGATTCTAGTTTTCTATGTGGATGACATAATATTTGGTGGAAATAATGAGAACATGATTAAGGCCTTCACAGAGGTGATGAAGAAGGAATTGGAGATGTCCATGCTAGAGAACTATCATTATTTCTTGGGATACAGATCAATTAATTAGAAAGAGGTATATTCATCTCACAAGAAAAGTACATAATAGAATAATTTTATAGTATCTCTATATCAAGTAATGGCTATAGTGAAGTGATCATGCGAGTCAATCAAGCACATATCACATAGCTAAAAAGCAATTGAAACCATGAAGTGAGAATATTTCATAAAAAGATGAATTAATCTATAGCATGTTAAATGATGGATACAAAGGGAGAGAGGTATATATAGATTGGAGAGGGAAAGATACCACATATTTTATTGAATGTGGTACTAATATTTCCAAGTAACCAACATGACCTCTAGATCCCTCAGCATGCTAATACAACTATGTATCCAAACCCAGTGGAAAAAGGCCTATGCCAACACATAAGAGAGATGTTGAAGAAGTTTGAAATGGAAGATTGAAATTTTTTTTGCACACTTATTGTCATAGGGTGTAAGTTAAGAAAACAAGAGGAATATACAAAGGTAGATATGAATTTATATAGGTCAATGATTAGAAGCTTTCTACACACCAATACCTCTAGGGCTAACATCATGAAAGTAGTAGGTCTTATGGGAAGATTTGAAGTAGATCCAAAATAAAATCATTTGTAAGTAGTCAAAAAGATACTTAGGTATCTCAAGGGGACTATGTATTTTGGGTTGTGGTACCTAAGGATAAATGAATTTAACTTGACAACCTATACAGATGCATACTAGGCATGAAACTTAGATGATAAAAAGAGTACCAGTGGAGGATATTTGGTCATAGATGAATGCCTAGTTTCATGGATATGTAATAAACAAACATATATGGTATTATCTACTTGTGATGATGAATACATTTTAGTAATTTCATGTTATACTTAGGTTTTATGGATGAAACAGACCTTAAGAGACTACAAGGTGGAGTATGATGGTCCTAACCATATCTATTGTGATAATACAAGTGTTATAAGTGTCTCAAATAAACTTATTATGCACCTAATGACTAATAACATTCAAATTAGATATCATTTCTTAAGAGAGTAGGCAAGTGAACAAAGTGTAAGCCTTGAATATGTTTCTACAAAGGATTAGATTATAGACATTATGACTAGGCCACTTCCAAAGGCAAATTTTGAACATCTTAGATAGGATTTAGGTGTACTTACTACCCCTAGTAGTCATTGAGTAATCCAAGTGCTTAGGGGGAGATAATCAAGTGGTTTATTAGCTCCAAAAGTAGGTGTGTATTGCTGATAAGGTATTCATAGAGATAGGGGGAGTTTTATAGCTCTATGTTGTGAAGTGTCAAGACAATGATAAGAAGCATGGTTTCTTGAGGTATAGTTCAAGTGTCCAAAAGTTGTCTATAATAACTAGTAAGAACCTAAGGCGAGTTGTTGTCAAAATTTCATTATGTTATTATTGAATTTCAGGTCCAAATATCATATGGTAGTTTGTGGAAGACCCTTTAACATTAATGTTAAAAGGGGGAGAATGAGTAGATGGGAAAAGTACCATTTTAAAGTGATTTCATTTTGTAGTTTATTTTCCATCAATGTGTTTTCCATCAATGATAAAGGGGGGATTTTTTGGAATGTTGTTGTCATTGATTTCAAAAGGGTGCATCATGTAAAGGCATAATGGTCATTGATGTTAAAGGTTTGTTTGTTCAAGTGTTTGAGCATGACAGTAACATAAAGAGAGTGTTGATTAGTGAGTGAGTATTGTGGATATGAGTATACTTTTGAAAGTGTGTTCTTATTTGGTATCATGTTGTATTCAATAATGATTAGTGATCAAGGTTTATTTTTTCATTAATTTTTCATCTTGTGAGGTTTGGTGACAAAGGTGTTTAGGTACATGGAAGAGAGATGTCTAGTCATGTGAAGATTGGTCATATGATTTTAGGTTTGTATGAAGCTATGGAAGATTTTTGTCTTCAAAAAAATAATGGTGTAGTGATATTAGTGTGTTGTGATGTCTTATGTTTTCATTTTTAATGTTTTATTCAGGTCATGACATGGAAGGAATAGGTCAAGGTGTGAAGTGCATTGGAAGCTTGAGCCTAGTCATGGCATGGTGAAGGTATGAGCTGATGACATGATGAAGTGAGTGAAATTAGGCATGTGGGAGGTTTTTAAGGATGTGTGATCATGATAATAAGGTGTGGATGCACTCAAAAGTGTTATAAAATGAGTCTTTAAAGGTAGGTCCTATAGTCTTGGTCTGCATCTAGACCATTCTTTAGCCTTGTCTAGCCTAATGAGGCATGAAAATTAGATTTCAAGGTGAATTTGTGAAGAAGATAATTTATATAGGAAAGTAACATTTTTTAGGACTGATAATGAATTATGAGGTCATGGTATGCAGGAAAAGGCATGGAAAGTGGTTTTGAGGTCTCTCGAGTGCACAGAATGAAGGTATACATACTCGAGGAGTTTCAGGTATTCACTAGAATGTGCAACCTCTACATGGGAATCTGATATATTAATTATATAAGTGGAAGGGTCATAGATAATATATAAAACCATGGGTTTTATATTTAAGGGCTAGTCCATTATGAATAATCGTTAACACCAAAACCTATGTTAAACTTGTTGAAAACCCTAATAAGGACCCAATGTAGAAGATGTTTCTCAAATCAGTTCAAAATTATCTCAAATTAATTAAAAAAACTATTGTATAATGTATTAAATTGTTTGAGTTACCTTAAAGTGGTGGTGGTTAGTCAAATGAGAGAGAAAATGCACATATATAGGCTTATTTGTCAATAAGTTTCTATAGCTCTCAAAAGTTGCATTGGTCAAGAAAAGAAAATGGATGGAAGAAAAAGCTAGAGACTCATAATTAATTACCATGAAGTTTTATGGATAGTTTATACCCTTAAAATATGCTAAAATAGTCTTCTAATTTAGTCAGTCATAGATAGATCTAATGGTGTAAATAGTGTAAAACCCATGTAGAAGTGAAATGATGAATTTGAGTGTGTTTTCATGATAGAATGATGAAACCAAGTGAATATATTTTTTTTTCATGAATTTTAACTCATTTTAATTATTTTAATAAAAATTTTATGTAAATAAAAGAGATGAAAATGTTGAAGCTAACATGGCTTGTTTGGTTCAGTTTAGATTGTGTGATATAGGGTAAATAAATTAGTCTACAAGACCAATAGTTACCATTTAACCATATGATATTTCTATTTTATAATGGTATAGAGATATAATATTACCATTTATTTTTAATCAATATTCATTAAAATTTTCTACACATGTGTTGGAGGTCCGAGTCAACATGACTAGTCTTTAAGGTAAATTGGCAATTTTGAGTAAGTTACAGAGGTGTTTTTGAAGCCTTAAGCTCTGAGTGAAAGTGTATAATGAATTTTTTAATGATTTTGAGGTAATTTAGATTATTTTTATGTAAATTTTTAACCATTTTTTATTTTATTATGTGTGTTTGAGCTCTAGTATTGAAATGTAGACATTTTGGTATACACAGGCCTAATAAGATTGAGTACTATTGAGGGGTTTCTTGAAGTGGTTAGACCTAAAAGGATTTATGGGGATCAGAGGATGTTGGATAATTTATATTTGGATTTTTTTCAATTTTTTTTCTATCAATGTATGTGAAAGGTTTTCCAAGGTATTAAGTTTACAAATTACTAGACATACCTAATTAAATTAGGTCTCCATGAGGCCTAAAAGGGAAATGAGGCCTAATTGAGTTATGGCATATCAAAAGGGACTCAAATTTATTTTTAATAATTTTTATGATATTATAAAACACCTATTATATGGCTAAAATAATATTTTAAGGGTTTGTGGCTGACCAAGTGGTGTATGAACAAGAGATGAGTATATATACAAGGCATTTTAGGCCTATTTGATTAAGCTAAGAGTAAGTCAATGAATTGATAAATCAATGAGCCAAAGGAGGTTGGGTAGCATGTTATAAAAGCTAAAAAGAGAGTATATAATCATTTCATAAATATCATATATATGTTTTATAGTTGAGTATTAAGGTCATATGACATATTCAGTCTTAAAGAGAGCTAGTTGAGCGAAGAAGCCTAGTTGAGCGAAGAAGCCTAGAGGTGGTTTTGAGAGAGATCAAGTGGAGTAGAGCTGAAGGAATGATAATTGTCTATTGAGAGGCTATAAAATCTTCATAATATATGTTTTCCTAATATATGATAGTGGATACATTTTATATAGAGTAGATAGAGAGTTGAGTTGAAGAATAGAAGAAAGAAGTGTGATTGGCTAAGTTGGTGCTTAATCAAAGAGGGAGTTGAAGCTTACCTATAGGTTGGTGATTTTAGAAGTGGTATTGGATTATTTTATGATTTTTAAAGAAGTATTTGGATCTTATTTTTAGATTAGTGATTACATAAGTATCCTTTGACTAAGTTGATGTTTTATCATGGGGGTTTTAGTCTCGTAGTAAGTGGGTGCTTACTAAATTCAAGTGGGTGATTGATAAATTTGGAGTTTGTGCTCCATGTTTGGTTGGTTCTAAAATAAATTTTATACATTATCTCATAGGATAGTTTTTCGAAGCTTTATTTCAGTGGGTTTTGTTTTCCATGAGGGTTTTCTACATATGTGATGTGTTATCTTGTTTCATGCTCATGCGATTGGTTCTTAATATATTTTTAGATCATTAAGATACTTTGAATGATTCATGATCATTTATTGAAAGTATTTGAATAATAATTAAACCCCCATCTCAGTCATTGTGCTTCTAACAACCTAATCCCCATGTTATTTTAAGGGCATGTGGTGGAATTTCTCTATTCTACTATTTCTTGAGCTCCTTCTTTGATGGCATTTTCTTCTTTACTACCTCAATCTTGTAGGATCATGACACTTGGTATCATCCCATGATTTTTATTTATTGTTAGTGTTAAACCCAATTTCCTTACTATGCAAGATTTGGGTGAGAAATATTATGACATATGGAAACATCTTAGCGCTCCACTTACTTGAGTGACTTAAGAACTTCTTGGAATGCTTTTATAGAAGAGAGATTATAATATCATGAAACATGGATGGTTGTTACCACTCCACTTGTTTGAAACTTTCATACATTAAAACTTTAATCTACCAATTTCTAGGTGAACAAGATTATGACATGTGTTAACATCTTATAATTTTGATCACCTAGGAGTCCTTTTTTAGAAATTTATAAGTGATAGAAAAGATAAGGGTTTTATCAAGATATCACTATTTATCATAATACTTTTAGAACACAAAATTATCATGCATACTTTGTTTTCCTTCAAGGTTCTAGGGGAGTGAGTAAATGCCATGTGGTAGGATTTGGTGACTTGGTAGGTGTCTAGGTAAAACATAGGAAAATATTATAAATAAATAACAACCTACATAAGATAGAATACAAAACTAAAACACTTTGAGAAACATGTAAGTTAGTCAATTTTAAAGAATCAAAACTTGACATACTTTTAGATAAACAAGCAAACTTCATGAACCACTAAAATTTGAAAAATTTGACAAACACGTGGGAAATAAAACCAAAGGCTAGAGATATAACTTGAGACAAGCCTAAGCATAGCTTTGGTTTGTAATAATATAAGTTTTGACATGAAAGTCTAATCTTTAAAAACCTAACTTAGGATACCCCACCAATTTAAAAAATAAAAGTTACTCGACAAAGTGGGTCCCTATTTAAAAATTTAAAAAATGGGTGTGTGTTAGGGAAAAACAAATGGAAACTCAAAGGAGAATACTCTAGAGTATTCAAGAACCCAAAATATTTGGTTAAAAAATATAAATTGAACATATATCATACCATAGAAATATAATTAAACTAGAAACATGAAAGAGACTCCCAAAAGTATATGCATCATACTAGCCTTGCTAATGCCTTGGGTTTGTGTGTATGGAGTGATTTTATTTTATTCTTGTTTTGAAAATTTTAGTAAATACTAGGAATAAAATATAGGTTTCATAATGGCTTCTTTGAATCATAAACCAGAAACTCAGTGAGCTCATGCATTACTCTATTGCTAGTTAGGCATTTATAACCCCAATGTAAACGCCTTTGATTCCCACCTCTCTCTCCTTTTGTAAAATTATGTGATGCATGATACATTGATATTATTTCATCATGTGAGTCTTTGATCACATTTAGAGTTTTCTTTAGGTTTATTTTATCACTCTTTATGATGAATTGATCCTATTTTTTTATTGAATGCAAATGGAAGAGAGGGTTAGAAACCACTGTGCACTGGTGTATGAGAGAAATAAAAGTCAATTTAATATAATGTCCCTAACAATAGCATCCATATCAATGGTTATTACCTCAAAACAAGTATTATCATGGAAATCTTGTTTGACCCAAGGAATGGAAAAAACATTCTTAATTTTCATGCATCAATGAGAGTAATTTTTACATACCTAATAAAAGTATTCAATTATGATATGACCATGGTCTATTTCTTAGTACATACCTGAATTCTAAAATTCTCAAATATAGGGGTGTAAAAAATTATGAATCAACTAATTTATGTACTCTACTTAGCTTTTTATTCACTTACTCTCCCTTTGGGACATGTCCTCATAGATTTAGTATGCAAGCTCAAACACGTATACAAAGCAAAGTAAATTAGATATCATTTTGATCATTCAGGAAGGAGTCAAATAAGATATTTTGATATTAAAGACACCTACTCTAGACAACAAGGGACTAATCTAAGGAAAGAAAAGTTATGAAAGTAGAAAAAGGCTAATATAGAAAGCATGAAAACTATCCTAATGACATTGAAAGATAGAAAATAATAAATCTAACTATGAAAGTATTAAAACCTATTTTAATTTTACCTCTACTTTAACACTTGATGTTACTTAGAGATAACCTTAGTGGGGGAAATCATGAAGTGGTAATTCAAAAATTACCCATTAATTGGGAAAGCTAGGTAATTACCTTCATGGTATTTCAAATGGAAAACATTATTTCCTAAGATCTCAGACACTTTATATGGTCTGATCCACAAGGGAGTGAAATTTTTGTGTTGTTCGTTCTTATCATGAGATTTATCCCATATGAGAGCTAGGTATAAAATATAAATGGCCTTAAACTTAGATCTTTTATTGAGCCACCTTTTAACAATGTCTTAGTGTTTTTTGAATCTTATTAGTGCTTCAATCCTTGCATCCTCAAGATGGATTATGTCCAATAATCTAGACTGAATCCTTGGTTCCTCTTCCCATCATTTTTCATAAATTAATAGGTTGGGAGTTTGAGAGACATGGGTAAAATAAGATACCATTCATATACTTATAGGAAAGGTAAAGTCTTTAGGGCCTATTTATTCTTGTTCCATCTACCCATAATGCATACTTTAATAATAGGTATCATTCTCTTGGTTTTTCTTGGGCTAACTTATTAATAGAATCCATCAAGTTCTTGTTTATAAATTTAGCTACTCCATTCCCTTGGTGATAATAATTTGAAGAGGACTTGATTGTTATCTGATTATTGTAGGCCCACTCAGTGAATTCATTAGATTTAAAATATGGGCCATTTCCATTGACTAAATATATGGGAGTACCAAACTTGGCCAATATATACTCCTCTAAAAATGTAATGGCATCTTGAGCTCTAGAGATCTTGGTGGCCACCACTTTTATCCACCTAGTGAAATAATTAGTGGTTGTAAGGATGAACTTATGCCCTATTGAATAATTAGGATTGATTACTCCAACAAATTCAAGACCCCATTTTGTAAAAGGATGACCCTTAATGATAGGGTGTAGTGGCATGGTAACATTAACCTCTCTCTTCCCAAAGACTTGGCATTCATGATAGGTCCTAACATGGTTGTGGGTTTTGTTAAAAATAGTGGGCCAATAATACCCCAATCTCTAGATATTATGGGTTGTTGTGGTCACATAAGGGTGTCCATTACCTAATTTTTGGTGTAGGTTATCCAAGATATCTATAGATTCTTCTCTTGAGACACATATTAGGTAGATGCCCTCATAGTTTTTTAGTAATTTAGTGGGTGAATTTGAGCCTTAAATATCACCTTTGATCTTTTTTTAGCTTAGGGGGCATGCTCCCATGAGTAAACAATGAATGATTTGAGCATACCAATCTCCTCTTGCTACTTGGACTTCATGGATTTGTTTGATCTAAATACATGGTCTATTTCAGTCACAAGCTAGACTATTTATTGGCCTCTCACCATATTTTATAGTTTAATATCTAGATCAAACTCTTGTATATTTTCCATCCATTTGCCTTTCCTTTCACCTTCCTCATTTTGATAGAGGGTGAGCTTAATTATTGAGTTTGAAACTATGACATAAATTTGGTTCCTCAAGATATATCATTTGAACTTCTTTACAACCTTGAATAATGGATATATTTTCTTATCTATCATTGATTAATTAAATTCTACATATTTTAAATTAGTACTCATAAAATCAATTGGGTGTTTACTATCATTTACTTTTTGGGTGAGTACTACAATAATGGTATGTTTTATAGAAGAATAATACATAAAGAAATCCTTGGTGAAGTTAGGACTAATAAATACTAAATATTGAGAAATACCTATCTTAATGTCTTGGAAAAAAATATTAGACTTATCTATCCACTCTATCTTGGCATCCTTTTTCAACATGGCATTCATTGGTTTGATAATTTATACAAACCTAAAAATGAATTTGTGTATAAAGTTGATTTTACCAAAGAATGATTTCAATTCTTTTCTACTATTAGGTGGTGTTACATTTGAAATGTCCTAGATCATTCTAAATCAATGGAAATCCCATCCTTGGTGATGATATATACAAGCAACTTGCCATCTATGACCCTAAAGATAGTCTTTTTTGGGTTTAGGGATACTTTGTATCTTATACATCTATCAAACATTTTCTTTAGGTGATCTACATGATATATTATATTTTTAAAAAATATAGTTAGGTCATCCATATAGATGATGATACACTTACCAATAATTCCTTGGAATGCATAATCCATGGCTTGATGGAAGGTTTATATAGCACTAGTAAGGTTGAAAGGCATCCTTTTTATATGCATAAGTTCCCTACTTTGTGGTGAAGGTCATCTTCATTCGATATTTTGATTATACTAGCACTTAGTTGTATCTATTATAATTATAGAAACTAATATGGGGGTGAATCTATTTTATTAAAATAGTCCTTCAATTTCACTTAATATTCATGAAGCATTCATTTACTTACATACACCAATTAATGCATACGCAAGCATATATGAAATTAAATGCCATAAGGACATGAAATATATGTGGTAAACCCTATAGGGGAATAAAAATAATTCATGAATATATTGGACTAATGTTTTATAAGTAATGAATCAAAATTTTAGTGAGGCACTAACCCCATAAGGAGCACCGACCCCTTACTAGTTAAGCACCAACTCAACTAGTGCTTTATCAAGATTAAACCTACAAGGAGCTTCAAACCCCTAGAAAACCAAGAAAAACTTAGCTACCTTGAATCTTAGATCACCCTTGGACACCTATTTATTATTAAACTGATGATGACCTCCTTTATTTGCTCTTCTCACACTTATTTCTCATTCAAATAACCTATTAGGTCTTCTCACCCAATTAACCCTCCTCTTGGTAAAATTAGGTAAAATGACCTTGATTAACACCTATAGAAACATAGTTAGATCCTCATGTAATTTTTATCACATATCTCTAATTATCTTCAAACCATTAACCTATTATCCAAAACTCTATATCGTTCGCTCACTTGCTCAATTCTCTAACTAGTCCAATTAGGCCTATTAGGCCTTATATTTAATATTTAATACTTGACTCTTATTCTTACTCATCTTGGTTTTCTAATGACCTCAACACACTTGGATTAAATTTTAAATATATCACTACACATGTTTTACAAGTGAAATAAACATTACATAGGTCGGTCATTACCCTTAATAGTTGAAACCACCATTAGGCCTAATATAGACCTAATGACATTAAGCCTTCCATAAACATGCATTTTGCATGTAATAAAAAATGAATCATATCTATGAATTAATCTAGATCAGATAATATAGATCACACCTACACTTTTGATTAGAGATACACTTGTCAAGTAGGATAATGACCAATATGGGGATCCACTAGACCCGATTAAGGGATCACTTGTATTACTTGCCACAACACATCATTCTAGGAAGGGTTCTAAATCTTATATTATAACACAATCAAAAAACAAATCAAATGGATTCCTAAGGTTTTAAATATTCACTCCATTCTAATAGCAAGAAATTAAATATATTCTAGTGCACATGAAAGCTTATGGCACAAAGTGGGGGTTAGAAGCAATAAAACAAACAACCAAACTAAAAATGTATTAGAAGACATATAATCATGTCAATGTATATAAAATCCTAAATACATGGAAAGAATAATATAAATGCATTATCTATCTACTCTTACAAAAGAGAAATAACGTTAGGAATAGTTATTTTTCAAGATGAACTCACTGAGCCCCAATCTCTCCCTTGGCCAAGGTGCTTCAC
The DNA here is from genome assembly GCA_037957365.1 of Torreya grandis. NCBI lineage: Eukaryota > Viridiplantae > Streptophyta > Pinopsida > Cupressales > Taxaceae > Torreya > Torreya grandis. The sequence continues at coordinate 9,926,502 of JARHVA010000018.1, forward strand.
AAGAGATTATTGTGGTATGTAAGGATAACCAAGATAAATTAGCTCTAGGATACACAACCTATCTAAGCATCCATAATACTTCTCCATAAGACAAGATCTGTATCTCCAAAGAAACTATGAAACCCTAAGTTTTATTCCTCAAGTATAATGGTTAATAAGCATATGGTCTCTCACACTTCTTCGCTAATAATTATTCTCTTATGAAATGGTGGGAAATGAAATTATATATATAGGTAGATATTAACCTAAATCCTCCTAGGAATGTTAGTTATATAGGGTCGACTTAGTCAATCTAGTGTGTTTTTATGGACAATTTACTAGGTCTATGTTAGGTTGGCTAAAAGGTTAAGAAACCAAAAAACTAAAGAATGCCCCTAAACTATACTAGATCAACCCAGTCAACCTAGTACAACCAATAATAAAAAAGTATCTTAAGGTAAATAAAGGAAGAATGGAAAGATGAAAATATTGGAATAGGTAGGATTGAAAAGAATATGCTTAGGGTTAATAGTTTTAAGAGACAAGTGTGTAGATGGCAAGTGGTAAAAGGAATAACAATCTTACAAAGCACCGATGGTTTACCCAATCCTTTCCTAGTGCACCCATTAGGGCATGCACTCAAAGAGATTTGGATTTGATTCCTACAAGATAAAAAGTGTTAGTAATCAATAAAAGTTTACAAATATTGTGTGTATACATATGTCCCACTTGAAGCTCATCATGTGTCACGTAAGTGCAACACGGGATGGTGCTTTGAGATAAAACATGATAACACACAATAATGATGTTGAGTAAAGTTTAGTAAGTATAAAATAAGATAAATTGAAAAACACATACCTTTAACTTACCTTAGTGTTGTAGATAAATAATTAGATTGCAAGAGATGTGAAGGTGTCTAATATAGAGATCACTTAGATGGACATATAAAAGTTAGTGTAAAATAGCCAAAAATTGAAAAATTTGGAAGATAAGCATATGGTAGTGGAAAATAATCTCTATCTCATCATGAATCTAACACATTTTATGGTTTGAAAAATGGATAAGTAGAAACAAATATATAAGCAAAAAAATAAATCTATAGGACAATAATTGAAAGATTTTAATTGCTAAAGGTGTTTTAAAAGAGGGGAAAAGAGAATTCATTTGCAATTTTGACTTGGAAAGGAGAGAAAAAAGATATTTGGAGAAAAAATAAGCTAGGACGATAAGGAGATAACATGCTAAATAGGAGGAGGCTACAACCACCAACACTGATGGGTACCGGGGAACTATAAGCATGGTAGGCCCTAACAAATGAGAGAGCTACACATCTGGATATAGTAGCATAAATGATAGAGATTCAAACTTAGATGATGGAGTCATATATGTGGGAATCACACTTATAGGGGTATATAGAGGGACTAATATCTTATATGGACTCCTTACAACGTACCATGTAGAGGAGTCAGACTGAGGCCTCAACAAGTAGCATGGCTAGGTCATGAAATAGATAGGATGAGACCCCACCATAGAGCTAGGGCATTGTATATGATTTCATTTTTTGTATAAAAATCTTGATGTGTGTATGTGTGTGTGTGTGTGTGTGTGTGATTTTTTCATATTGTTTTTAGATGTGTATGTTGTCATTATGGGTTATTCTAGTTGTTTATTATGGTTGAGACTATGGATGCTTAGGATATATTTCTTTCTAGCACATGTATTTAGATTTCTTGTATATGCTATAAGAAATATATGAGATGTGGCTTCTTTTCTAAAATTATGAAAGACACATGCATGGTTAAAAATAAATAAGCAAAAGGACTTGGAAAAATATAATCAATCAAGAAAATGTACTACACACTATTTCAAGTTGGGAAATGTGTAATAACAAGAAATTACTAAGTATAAAGAACCAAGAAAATGTCAAAACAAGATGGTAAAAAGGAATTTATTTTAAAACCAAAGTGAAATATTTTTTCACCAAATTAAAATAAGTAAAATCATACTAATTATCACATTGGGAAGTATGACAACAAAGTAATAAAATGGAAGGTATGTAAAAGGGCACAAATGATAATAAAAACATATTAATTGATTTAATTAATCATACTAAATCATGCTGGGAAGTATAAAAGAAAAACAAAATTACAAGAATTTGGTCTTAAATTAATCATACTAATATAAGCTAAGAAGTATGAAAAATTCAAGAAATGGTTGAAATATTACATGTACTTAGAATATAATAAGATGAAAAGGTGAAAGAAAAATGAAGTAAACATAAAACATAATAAACCAAGCTGGAAAGCATGTAAAATGACATGTAAATTCATAATCAATCGAATCTTATCTCAAATTTGACACATGTAATTTGTATGGTGATTTGGGTATTGGAAAATTTTGTGAGGAGGGTTGGGTCCTATCCACAATCTTACATTGCAACTCGACAAAGAGAACACCACTAGGGTGGAATAAATAGGGAAATAATGTAATCAAGGATGAGAGTAATAGGAAGGAAATGATGGTAATTTGTGAGGATGGTCAGGTATTATCCATGGTCTTATAAAACAACTCACAAATGAAATCTCAAAGTGGGGTGATCAGTACAACAAAAAACAAATCTTAAGAGGAAATATAAGGCAAATAAGGAGTTAAAAAGGGAGTATAAAATGCAATACTTAGGCATCTTGTGAGAAGACCTCAGGAGGCAAGAGGCATACTAAGGACATGAGAAGACACTAAGTGACTAGTGGTCATCTATGCATAAATGAAACCTACTTACTATAGACACAAAGATTTGTATGAAAATAAGTGTGCTACTAAGATTAACTCATGAAGGTAGATTGGTAAAAGAAAATAAAAAGGACCTACCTTCCCATGATGTGTTCCCCACTCTTTAGGACCCCTTATAGAATTATCAATCTACCAGTGAAGATTGGGTAACTGCATGATAAAGTAGGTAGCACTAAAAGATTTTTTTATTCTCCTCTTCTAATCAACTAGACTACCATAACATAAAGTACCTAGGCTCTACTATGAGGCCAACTATGGAGTTTTATCTTTGAATAGAAGAAGGAGATGTCTTTGAATCATGCATTTTAGTGTGATTTTATTTTTAAGAATAATTTTTCTTTTTGATATCATTGCCTTTTGTTTAAATGATTTAGATTTTGATGTTCTTTTGAAGGCTTTTTAAGATTCCTCCTCCATATGGATTTGGAATTATTAATCATGAGAGAGATAGTGATACACATGAATGATTTATATGCTAAGGTGAAAGGAAGCTAAGTAACCAAAGACAAAGACTGACTAGGACACTTAGGCTTAATAATGAACCATCATGTGATTTTGAGTCTCAAGTGTGTATTTACTTAGTTTGTAGAAAAAGAAAGAGGGAAAAAGGAGATCCAAAGTGGATCAATAAAATGAGATAATAATGAGATAGATTGTTTGCTAACTGATCACATGGTAAAGGGAGATAATAACCAATGGGAATAGGGTAAGTATAACCAAATCACCATGACAAATTATCTATGAAATATAAGGATAATAAAGTAAAATAATCATGAAGATAAAATAAGAAAGGTTTGATAAAAAACTAGGAAAAAGAAAGAGGGACAACAATGACAAATAAAAAACAATCTTATGCAAACACATAAAAGATAACAAAGCAAGATATAGTATAAAAAGTAAGAAATCATAATATAAGATAAGCACAAATTTTACATAGTGTCAAATGACATAAATAAATAGAAATAATATTGGATCACATGTCCAATCTAAATATAAATGTGAAAATACCATGCATGTACTTATAAATACTAGTAAAACTATCCACACACATTATCCAATACATTGGATAAGTCTCTATGAAGCTATAATCAAACTGTTGCTAAGGTCTCATCAATCTTCATTAAATATTGGTTAAATACTTCTTTTCTAGTCTCCTCAATTAAAAAATTAGGACTGCTTAAAGGATCTTGCTGAGGAGGAAAATTAGGTAAAGGCTGGTCAAGAGAATCCATGGAAACATGATCTATGGGAGAAAAAGGAATCATAGGTGGAGAAGGATTCATGGGTGAAGGACTCATGGGTGGAGAAGAATCCATGGTGAGGTAAGATCCATAGGTGAAGGAATCATAGGTGGAGGCACATAAGGTGTTAAAAGGACCAATAGAGGTGATGAAACCATTAGAGGTGGAGCCATAGGAGAAGAAAGAGGAGCCTTCTTGAAGGAATGACCTATGGGAAGAGTAGTAAAAGGTCTAAGAATGGTTATAAGGTGGTCTTTGAGATGTTGTTACAAGATCTGATAATGAATAGTGTGATGGGTGCCATAGAGATGCCATAGAAAATATACCTCACCATACTTGGGAAAATATTTAAGAAGTACCTTTGGGGGAGGTATGGCTTTGTATAATGATGAGGAAGAAAGATGCAAGGTATCAAGATATTGTTTCAACTTGTGATAATGGGTGGAAGAATGATTATTTATCCCATAGAAGAAACATATATGTTTATGAGTGGTTTTATTAGAAGCACTCATGGAAGGAGGTAAAATAGGAGTAGAAGAAGTTGAAGAACACTCATTGGCCTATTTGGTGGGTAGAGGAGTCATGTTAGGCAAGGGAATAAAACCATCACTAGGAGAAGGTGATGATGAGGAAGAAATGAAACTAGACTCAATGGAAGGATCAATAACATCAGAAGTAGGGGTTGACTCAACAATAATAGGAGTAAAAATAAGATCAACTATAATAGGTATGCTTTATTGAGGGAGGAATGGGATCAATAGAAGGTCTAAGGAAGGTTACATTAACCTTAGGGGTGAAATAATGGTGGGAGTTAGGGAACATAGAAAAGTGGTATGGCTCAGTCATAGCACGATCCATGAACATAGTCCTACATAGCTCCTCAAAAACTAGAGGTGTCAATGCCATTTTTAACCTGAAATAAAGGGGGAAAATACAAAAATTAGGAACTATAAGTGAAGGAAAATGATTATATGCACAAAAAAACTCAAGTAAAGAAGAATGATAATGAACAATCTTAGCATCATGAGCCTGGACAAGATCTCCTAACAATAGATCATCTAATGAATAGATATCATTGTAATCTAGGGTGTGAATATCAATGACACAGGTAGGGATGACCTTGTCATTTGATGAAACATGGTGAATAAAATGCCTAGTCTTAGTCAAGACTATGGGAATGTCATCACAAAGAGGTTTATGAGAATGGGGTTGTAAGGAAGTAAGAAGTTATGAGATCAGATGAGGTGAGAGATTAAAAGTTTTGATCTTTAAGTTAATCTCATTAGGCTCATCATCATTGAGATATAAAAGATTAGGAGGAATGTTGCCAATGATCTCAGGATGCCCATTATAACCATGGGTTGAGTTGACATAAAATTTGAGACACTGAGACTCATAGAATGGAACACTTGGTAAAGGCTTAAGAGTAAGAATCTTGAAGACACCACATTCTTGGAATTGTTCAAAATTCTAAGGGTTAGTGTCACGTTGAATCTTATAAATGGCTTCATTATGAGGTAATTTAATGCATTGGTAGGAAAAAGAAGCACTAGATCTCATGCGGTGAGTCTATGCCCTACCAAGCAAGACGTTATATAAAAGGGGGAAGTTAATGATCATCACCTTCACATGAATGGTGACAGGTGGGATGGTAATGGGAAGCCACACATAACCTAAAGGAGGCATTTTCCTTCTATCATATCGTTGGCAAGGGTAGTTTTGAAGATAGAAAACTATGAAAGTAAAGATAGAAAAGAGAGAAGTAGATAATTAGAAAGAAACCTTGGTGGATTAGAGATGCAATGGAGATTTTTGGTCTAGAACTTAGAAGTGTGCTTGAAAAACTTATAAACTAGGTCGATAGGATTGATCAAGCTATACAAGAACCTAATAAAAAGTGTTTAAACTATAAGGAGTTGATTGGGTCAACCTCATAGGCTAAATTGGGTGTTTGAAAGGCTATAAACCTATACTCAGTCATTTGGGTTGATCTAGTTACCTGTTCTTGAAACCTATATATAGATAAAAAGAGATGGGTCAACATAATTGGTCCAAAATGTCAAAAATATATTATCAAAATAGACAAAATAAATGAAGGAAAAAGTGAACAAATCTTTCAAGGGTTAGTTCATGTTAGGTTCACTAGAATGTATGAAATTGGAAATGCATCATGTCTATGAATTAATCTTAGATCAGATAAGATATATCACACCTACACTTTTGATTGGGGATACACTTATTAAGTAGGAGTATGACCAATATGGGGTTTCACTAGACCTGATTAGGGGATCACTTGTATCACTTATCACAACACATCATTCTAAGAAGGATTCCAAAGCATACAGTCTAACATAATCAGATAACAACCCTAAGAGATTCTTAAGGTTTTAAATGTTCACTCTATTATAATAGCAAGAAATTAAATCGAATCTAGTGCACACCAAAGCTTGTGGCACAAAGTGGGGGTTAGAAGCAATAAAATAAACAACTAAAGTAAACATGTATTAGAAGACATATATTTTTTCAATGTATATGGAATCCTAAATACATAGAGAAAAGAATAAAAATTCATTATCTATCTATTCTTACAAAGGATAAATAAAGTTAGGAATACTTACCTTTAAAGATGAACTTAGAGAACCTCAATCTCTCCCTTGGCCAAGGTGGTTTGCAAGATATTGTTTTGGTATGTAAGGATAACCAAGATAAATCATCTTTAGGTTACACAACCTATCTAAGCATTCAAAATACTTCTCCACAAGAAAAAATCCATATCTTCAAAGAAAGTATGAAACCCTAAGCCTTATTACTCAAGTAGAATGGTCAATAAGTAAATGTTCACTCATAATTATTTGCTAATAATTATTATCTTATGAAATGGTGGGAAAAGAAATATTATATATAGGTGGATCTTTCCCTAAATCCTCCTAAAAATGTCAGCTACATGGGGTCAACCCAATTGACCCAATGTGTTTTTGATAGTGTCGATCTATTTGACTATGTAAGGGTAATTTTGAAGATTTCAAACTATGAAAGGAAAGAAAAAAAAGAGAGAAACAAAGAAGTAAAAAGGAAACTTGGTGGATCAAACATGCAATAAAGGATACTGTTGGTCTAGAAGCTAGAAGTGTGCTTGAAAAACCTATAAATTGGTTTGACAAAATCAATCAAGCTATACATGAACCTACTAAAAAGTGTTATAACTATAAGGGGTTGATTGGGTCAACCTCATAGGCTAAACTAGGTGTTTGAAAGGCTGGAAACCTATACTAGGTAATTTGGGTCGATCCAGTTGCTTGTTCCTAAAACTTGTGTATAGATAAAAAGAGATGGGTTGATAGAATCAATCCAAAATGTTAAAAATATATGATCAAAATAGATGAAATAAATGAAGGAAAAAGTTAATAAATCTTGCAATGGTTATTTCATGTTAGGTTCACCATAATATATGCATTGAAAAATGCATCATGTCTATGAATTAATTCTATATCAAATAAGATAGATCACACCTACACTTATGATTGGGGATACACTTTTTAAGTGGGAGCATGATCAATCTGGGGATTCACTAGACCTGATTAGGGGATATCTTGGATCACTTATCACAGCACATCATGCTAGGAAGGGTTCCAAAGACTAAAGTCTAACACAATCACACAACAACCATAATATATTCATAAGGTTTTAAATGTTCACTCTATTCTAATAGCAAGAAAGTAAATCTGATACAGTGCACACTAAAGCTTGTGGCATAAAGTGGGGGTTAGAATAAATAAAACAAATAGCTAAACTAACCATGTATTAGAAGACATATATTTTTTCAATGTATACAGGATCCTAAATACACAAAGAGAAGAATACAAATGCATTATCTATCTACTCTTACAAATGATAAATAAAGTTAGGAATACTTACCTATGAAGATGAACCTACCGAGCCTCAATCTCTCCCTTGGCCAAGGTTATTTGCAAGAGATTATTGTGGTATGTAAGGATAACCAAGATAATCAACTCTAGGCTACACAATCTATCTAAGCATCCAAAGGACTTCTCCACAAGACAAGATCTGTATCTCCAAAGAAAGTAAGAAACCCTAAGCTTTATCCCTTAAGTAGAATGGTTAATAAGTATATTTTTGCTCATAATTTTTCATTAGTAATTATTCTCTTATGAAATGGTGGGAAATGAACTTGTATATATAGGTGGATCTTGTCCTAAATCCTCTTGGGAATGTCAGTTGTATGGGGTTGACCCAATCAACCCAAAGTGTTTTTAGGGATAATTTACTAGGTCTACGATAGGTCAGCCAAAAAGATAGCAAACCAAGAAAGTAAATAATTCCATTAAACTGTACTAGGTCGACCTAGTTGACCTAATACAACTAATAGTCAAAAAGGATGTTAAGGCAAGAAAATGAGGAATGAAAAGAGGAAAAGATTGGAATAGGTAAGATTGAGAAGAATAAGCTTAGGGTTAATGGTTTTAGGAATAAGTGTGTAGATGGTAAGTGGAAAAAGGAACAAAAATATTACAAAAGATTGATGGCCTATCCACCCCTTTCCTAGTGCCACCATTAAGTCATGCACTGAAAGAGATTGAGACTCAATAGGTTCTTGTAGGATAGAAATTGTCAATAATCAATAAAAGTTTAAAAATATTATGTGTATACACATTTCACTTAGACATCCTTAAAAAACTTTGATCCTTCACTAATGGATGAAACACTTCACATGTTACTTGAATAAACCCCTCCTAATCTCTTCTTATGTCCCCAATAACATTTGCATCTTTTCACTCCTTGAATCATCCAATTAGGTCTACTTTCCATTAGGGATTCTCACTCCTAGAGAGTCTATCTTGAAAATTTGAATCATATACACAACTTTTTACACATAAACCACACATAAAATCATATGGATAGGATATTTATGACTGGCACTAATTACCCAGATACTTTTATCTTCACCACACAAGAAAAAAAGGCCTTAAAAATACTCCTATAAAGGGCTTATTTAAAACCACCAAAAACTATCAATAAACAACTAAAAACATTTGAATCTCCATACTTTAATAGGGACTTAAAATTAAGAATAATTCATTTAAATGATCCTATCAACCTAATTCATCTATGCCTATTGCATGTAACTCCTCCAATACTACAATGGTGTTTGAGACATATGATTTCCTATTCCTAGTTGTGGATGAAAATGAATCAAAATATAATATATATGAGATTCATGTTTTCTAATAGTTTTAAAATCATAATTACAATCTAAGAAACAAGATTCAATGGCCCATCACAACTTCCACACCTCTGAGTAATAATGTATTTATTCCTCCTAATAAAAAATCCAATAACAATCCACCTCCCCCAAAAGGAAATGATCAATACCAACTAGATAATCCACATATAAAGAGTGGATACAATATAGTTAAGGATATAAAAAAGATTAAGGTAAGCATCACCCTCCATGGATTAGCCAAGATCATAGAACAAAGGGAATTATTGTTAAAATCCCTAACTACTAAATAAATTGATGAAAATTCAAAACATGATAATATTGTTGTTTATAAATAAAAGCATGAGGTCTCACTTTTCTCACTGATCTTCAAAATCTTTAGTAAAAAATTGCATAATTGTTTAGTTGACTCATGATATTTAACAAATGTAATGCCCATAGATATCTATAAGAAGTTAAGTCTGACTCTAGATAAGTCCAATAAATTGGTCCTATAATTAGATAAATCTTTAGTCCCAGTAGTCAGGAAGTTATTAATTTTCCACATGTAGCTTGCTTCTAGTCCAACAATACATTGACATTATTGTAGTTGACATCCCTGAATCTTATGGTTTAATTTTAAGTTGTGATTGGTCATAAACATTGACTAGATACATGGAAACATAGTTTTCACACATGTGGATTCCTTATAAAGGAGTATCTAATGATATTAGGCTTGATAGGGAATGAAATATGAAATTTGTAATCTTGAAATATAATTTTAAAAATTAAAGAGTCAACTTTGCCTCATCATACGTAGGAGTTTAACCTTTCAAAAAAACACCTAAAAATCATGAACAATAATTTAGAGGTCCTTCAAAATTATGGACTTTATTTTTTGATGGATCTTGATCCAAGTAAGGATCTAGTGTACGCATAAACCTAATTGAGCTATATGGGAAGCAATAACTTACTGCTTATAGATTGTAATTTTCATGGACTAATAACTATGTAGAATATGGGGCCTTGATCCTCAATTTACAATTTGATCTGAAACACAATGTTAAACAACTTATGATGTATAAAGACTTAAAGATAGTTTTCAATCAAGTTAAGAGCATATATTAATGAAAGTTGTCATACATTAATAAGTATAAGTACAAATCTTAGGATTTGATTGAGTCATTCAAAGTTTTTAACATTAAATTAGTCCCAAGGGGAAAAATTAGATTAAAAATTCCCTAAATACTTTTGTAACAAATTTTAAACCACTTCAAGATTTCAAATTGTATAAATATTTTTAAAAATTAGTGCCATGCCCTTATGTTCCTGATAATTTTTAGGTGTTTAATGGTGACCAATAGATTATATAGTTTATGAATAATTTTGTTGCTTTTGAATCCCTAATTTTTGATGATTTTTTTTTTTAATTCCATGAACAAAGACAATTTTATAAATTTTTGTATCCTTCAATTGAATAAAAATATAATACCTAAAGGTATGGTGTCATCAAAGCAAGTTTCTGACATAGACCACCAGGATAAGAAATAGAAACCATATAAAACTAGTGATTCTATTTCTACCAAGGTAAATTTGGGAATATATGAATATAACTAATTTGTCAACATTATATTAATTTATTATAATAAAGAAAATAAAACATAAATAATTGATAATAGAGTATAAGGATGTTATTGCCTAGACATATGAATATTTAGTTATTTTTTATTCTAGAGTTATAATGCATCTTATACCACTCAGAGAAGGACATAAATATTTTTAAAAAGAAAAATATTTGTTAATCCCATTCTATAACCTCTAACTAAAAACTAAGTTTATAAATTCTTGTACACTAAGACTGTATTTCCAATTAGACATTCTACTTGGGTTCCTAGTCTAGTTCCTGTATGGAAAAACAATGGTGAAATAAGACTAGGTGTAGATTTTAGAAACATAAATAAAGGTTTAGAAAAGGATAAATATCCATTTATTTCCCTATAATAAGTGGTACATATATTTAGTGGGTTTTAAATTATTTCTTTTTTAGATGTGTTATTAGGCTACACCCATGTTCTAGTGGAAAATGATGATTGAATGAAAACTGATTTCACTACTAAATGGAAAAAAATTGCGTATAAAAGAATGCATTTTTGATTAATCAATGAAGGTATTAATTTTAAACACATTATGAATTTTACATTCCAAGGGTTTATTGGTAATCACATTATTATCTATATGGGTGATTTGACTATCTTTTCAAAGGATAGGACATATCATGTTGCCTATTTATAAAGACTATTTGAAAAATGTAGAAGGTATGGAATATCAGTGAGTCCAAAGAAAAATATTTTTGGAACCATATAAGGTAATTTATTGGGCCATGTTGTCACCAAGGGAGGTATTTATATTGACCTTAAAAGAGTTTAGGCTATTTTAAAAATTCCATATCCTAACAGTAAAAAGGAACTCAAATCCCTCTTTGGTAAGACAAATTTCATTCAAATTTTCATTTTAGGATTTGTATAAATTGTTAAACTATTGAATTCAATGTTGAAAGAAGATGACAAGGTGGAGTGGACAATTGAATCTAATAGATAATTTAAATATATAAAAACTAACATCACCAATGCCCCAATTTAGATTAGCCTTGATTTCACCAAAGACTTATTTTATTAATTTACATCAGAACATTTTTTTATCAATGGTACTCACTCAGAAGGTTTAAGATAGTGAACGTCCTATCACATTCATTAGAAACAATCTAAAATATTTAGAATTAAAGTATTCAATAATTTCTAAGTAAATATATGCCTTACATAAAGTAGTGAAAAAAATTAGACACTAAATCATGTGCAATAAGACACATGTTATTTTGTTGGATCTGATTATCAAAATCACACTTAGACATAATTAATTAGGAGAACTCAAAGGAAAATGGATGGATAAGTTTCAACAATTTGACTTATAAATTAGACCTACCAAAATGGTATAAGGATATGGTATTATTTAGCTGATTTTAGAGAATGATCCATGTATCTCCATTGAACGAGGAAACTAGTCCCATATAGTTGGTGGTGATTGGTTTACCCAAATAATTCACTACCTACTCATAGACACATGTCATCCTAAACTAAATAGAGAACAAATAAGATATCTTAGGCTCAAATAATCATATTACATGATAAAGAAAGGAGTTTTGTATTTTAAAAAAGTATGAAGTCATCTACCTGAGATGTGCATCCAAAGAAGAGGCTAAATATATCATCAATAATTTTCATTATAATATAGGTAGTGGAAACCCTTCAAGGAACACCATAACCTACAAAATATTAAGAATGATTTATTATTATCCCACTATTTTTAAAGATGTACACAGTCATGTCAGAACTTGTTACCAATGTCAAATATTTGGGAAAAGATAAATACATGCATCTATGACTTTATAACCCATGATTGAAGGATGCCCTTTTACACAATGAGGTCTAGATTTTATAGGGGTCATTAATCCCAAATCATTATTTAGACACAAGTTTATATTAATAATAAGAGACTATTTCACTAGATGGACTGAAGCAATTAATATAAATAAATAAAGACCACAAGATTTGATCAAATTCCTTGAAGAAAACATCCCAACTAGATTTGGCACACCAATTTTGATAGTATGTGATAATGGTACAACCTTAAAATCTATAGAATTAATGGAATGAGATTATAACAATCATATTATCAAAATATATATATATATATATATATATATATATATATATATATATATATATATATATATATATATATATATAATCCACAAGGGAATAGAGTTGTTGAATTTACTAATAAGAATATGATGGATTTCATAAATAAATATGAATAAATTAAACTAAGATAATGACACCTATTACTAAACTATGCATTATGGGAAGATAGAAATAGACATAAACAAGCCCTCAAGGCTTCACCTTTTTGGTTGGTATATGGATAACAACCTATTTTCCCTATTAATCTTAAGTTACCAACATATCAGTTCATTCAAGATATATGGAGAATGATAAAATAACTCAGTCAAGATTACTATACATTGTTTATAAGGAATAATACAAAAACATATTCATATAATTTTATCAAATATTAAGACATTATCAAAAGATGGTTTAACAAAAGATCAAAAATCAAAGTTTGTAGGATTTTAAACCTAGTCCTCTTATGGGACAAAGCACATGAAAATAATCGAAAACATGAAAATTTTACTCCATTATGGATTGGGACATTTTAAACATCTTAAATTATGGGTAAAAATGCTTTTTAGTTGAAATATCTCCAAGGTAATGATTTGACTTTTATAGTAAATGCGCAGTTTGTGAAACACTATTTCATGGTTGTTTCAACTAGGAGAATCTCAAAATGGCTATAATTTTTGAGTTATTATTAGGATTATATTATATTTACTACTTTATTAGATTATATTTCTTACTTCCTTATAGTAGATTTTAATTTTTCATAAGTTAATTTCCATTGTAGTTAGCTGTTTGTTTCAAATAAGGTCCTTGTGACTACTTGCAAACAAAATACCAAAATTCCTCCTAAAGGGTAGTCAATAACATCTAAGGGAATTCATGGGCTAATTATGATGTAATTTAGTATCAAAATCATGGTATTTATGATATTTTTGATGGATATTTTTATCTAAACTAAATAAATATATCAAATTATTGGAAATTAATTTGATATATTCATGTAAATTTTAGAAATATTTTTTAGTTTGAAACATCAATTGCACATTTACATGTTAAAAATTTGTTCAAGAGATAATAAACATTCATATAGATAAAATATGAGTGAAATATCTGGGTTTTAATAAATTTTACTCCTATATACCCAACAACTGGTGGTTCCTAACCCTTCTTCCAAGACTGCATTAAAAAAAAAAAAAAAAAAAAAAAAAAAATCATGGAAGAGGGCTGATTCAAGTAATCTCTATCAAGGTTATGGATGATTGGATGGTAGTATAAAAAATCTTGTATTGGATTCAAAGGTATCTCTATCAAGGTTATAAACACCTAGTGCACAAAATAATAATGCCTGACTTCCCATTCACTTATGTTTAAAAATAGAAATAACTTGAGAAATTAAGGCAAAGAGACCTTAGTCTTTTTATCTTAGTTAAAAATATCATAATAAGGGTAAATAATTTTCACATGATCACACATGATATAAAAATCAAGAAGGGTTACTATGTTTCATAATTATGTTGAGGTCTCTTTCAGTTTTTTTGTTATGTTCATCTTATAAAGTTCAAAATTTTGTTGTGATAGTTAAACAAGAAATTCTAGTTTTTCAAATACTCAAGAGTATTTTCCCTTTAATTATCCATTTATTTTTACTGTCAGACCCCATTTTAAAAAATTAAAATAGGGACCCATGTGTTCTAAAAATACTATATACTTAAGTCCTTATCAATACATGAATTACTTTTGGAACCTATAAAACCATATAGGACCAAGTTAATTATCACTTTTTATTTCATAAGTTTGAACTTAATAAATGAGGGTTTAAAATTTAGTCTAAGGTTATATTTTATTCTACATGGCTTTATTAGACTAACCTATCTAACCATCTGATTGTTAAATTCATCATATTTTATAGGCCAACTTTGATTGATAGGTGTCTCTTGCTTGTTTAAAATATCTTAAGACTACCAAAATGTATTGAGATTTTGAAATATTATATCATCCAAACCATATGATATTATACCAAGTATCACTCTCTTGATTCATCACATGCCTTTGGTATAAAATAGTTTGACCTTAGAAGTGTTTGGTTATCTATGATTCCAAGATCACTTCACGTGTCACTTTGATGATGAACCTAGAGGAATGGTTTAGGTTTATATATTCTAAATTATAGTGACTAAGTGATTTCACATGATTGTGTAAAGTGTCATCATCCCAATGCATAAAAACTTTTTATAAAAAATTTAAGTTACATAAAAAACTAACTGGATGAATGAGAGATATTGATCCACATGTCAACATATAAGTGCATCACTAGGATATGTTATAAAATATAATTAATAAAAATAGGTGAACAAGTGACTAAAAAATATCACAATGCATGTTGTTATCTTAGTTCATCTTAGGTTTAGGATTAAAGTTATAGTTCTTCCATATCAACAACTAATCGATGGAGTGATATCACTTCACATGTAAACATATCAATGAATCTAAGGAATAAATACATAAAGATAAGTTAAAAATGTGAGTGACCAAGTGACTAATAAATATCACTCCATGTGTCATCATATTGTAACACAAAGGATAATTGCCAATATAATGAGTTTTGAACATGAAAACTCAGTAATGTAATGAAATAATATCTCATGTCATCCTTTGTATATTCACCTACCACATGTAATTATATACATTATCATCATTTAATTTAAAATTATATGGATGTTATATGCTTATATTTTGATGGATCCAAAAGTGACAAGTCACCACTTATATTTACCATATAGCTAGAAATTCTATTGGCAATTCTAGTAGAGTCAGCTACAAAAGCATCAAATAAATATATTATGACTAAGTGATATAGTGATAACTATAAAATATTAATGAACATATACAATTTTAAATAGATTAATAACAAAATAAGAATCATTGACACAATACAAGATAAAACCACATGAAATATTATGTGATAAAATCAAATTCAAATTTGATGGATGGGTGACCAAGACCACTATGCTGTAATTAATTCTCACATATGAAGGATTGAGAAAATGAATTCATTTTCTAAAAATTAAACTATATGCTATGCTCTAATAAAAATTAATACACATTTCAAATTTATAAGTTATGAAATATATCTAGAGCTCTACAACAACTAAAAAGACATAATTTTTTAATTAAACATAGAGCTTAGTTCAATCATTATTAAATCTTAAAACTAGGAACCTGATCTATCATTATGATGTTTTGTAGCTAAGAATGATTTTAAAGGCATATATTTTGGCCTAATTTCTCTATGAAACACATTTAGGTAATATTCGGCCATATATGAAGAGGTTGAGGTTGTTGAACCATATGCTGATGAGGATAATTTGACTCTTGGAGAAAGGGAATACATAGATGAATTAGTCACAATCAAAGCTATTGGAATTTATCAAGCTATGGCCAAACCTAAGGTATTCCCATTTTTGTACTTATTTTATAATTTATTTACCATTGGCACATGCATTAAATACATTTTTCATAATAATACTAGTATAAAACTAGTAGTGTATGTGGCTGTTGTAGCTTTCAATAAATTTTATAGACACCCCAAAAATGATACCCAATATAAGAAACTAATAGTTAAGGAATGTTTTTAAGGGAGAAATATTAAAGATACCTTGAATATTTGGGTTGAGAATGCCAATAAGTGTTTTATGAGAAAAAAGGTCCCAATTGCCCAATTCAAGCATGGTATCATAATTTGCATGGCTGTATTAAACCAGTTACATGGATCCCCATCCATATATTATGTGGATTAAGTATGGGTCCCCTTAATTTAAATAATCCTTTAATGAAATGGCATCCTCCCATTAATTAAAATCATAATATTCAACTTGATAACTCAAAGAGTCAAGCACAATAACCCTAATGGAATTTTTTATATGCTTTCTTATTTAGGAGATGTTATTTTTAGAAATTTCAGTTATATTGGGGAATCTCTATGGGAAAAAAAGGGATGAAAAATAATCTATGATTATTTTTACCACCCAACATCAAAAAATATAGGGACCATATTCAAAATATAACAACTACTTTATATCCCATAGTTTACAAAACCATAAATGCGTATAGAATTTCATGAATATCTATAGAGATGAAGATATCACTCAAGTCATTGGGTCAATAATGGTTCTACCCTCATCACACAATTATTATAGTATAATGGATTTTGGTGGCCCATTTTTATCTAATTAGGCCTATATTAGACAAACTAGTCAAGCAAGAAATAACTTACAAACCATCCAATAATTTAGATGAGAAACTGAGGAGGGCCAAATTGGAAAAGTACCATAAGTCACCCCTTAATATATTTCAAATCATTTATAAAATTATGAATAATAGGATAAGACATCAAGGCACATGGATTCCTTCAATTTCAAACTAGTTGAATTCATATTCTCAAACCCCAGGGGACAATAAAATAAAATATAAATAAGTTTCAAAGACACTTAAGATAGAGCGACAACCATTTTGAGTAAGAACATGAATTTACATTTTTGAATCCTAAATATGATTTTTAATTCTATATAAGGATGGGAAATTTGAGATGTATATGAGGAATGCATAGAATATCCAATATGATCCATCCATTATAAGGAAAGATGTAATCAGAATAGAGTAAGAATTCAAGGGAGAATCCCATGATCAAGTTGAGTAGCTTGAATAAGATGAATACATAGAAGAATAAATAAATGAAATTTTGAAAGACAACATCCTTAGGCATATTCCATGTCCAAAATATTCATAGTAGAATGATCATTCCATTAACATAGGAGAACCCTTGGTTCCTAAAGTTACATTTGCATTTATTCCAACTACTACTATATTTTCAACACTTTTTTCCACCAGTGGTAAGTTTCTCATTTTATCCTCCACTAATATACACTAAGATTAGTTATCTTATGGTATTTCAATATTATAATGTTCCATCAATAATCCTACATTCTCTTAGGATCACCAAATAAGAAGAAAGTTCACCTCACTATGCATTATTAGCTTTAGGGATTACTTATTCATATACAAATGACAAGTCTTTATAAGAGGGATATGATGGAAATTATGAAGGAAATGATGTAGAATATTATGAAGATGAGACTAATTTTGATGTATTTCAAAAATCTCCTTTAGAGGATATCATATCCCAAGTCATTTTTATGTTCATTATGTAGAGCATGCAGGCACTAAAAAAGGAGACCCAAGTCTTATTGTGGATAGAATATCAAATTACCAATAGTTGCATCATATATTGTAGTTATTCCTATTATGATATTTCTAATGTTTACTACATAATATTCAACACAATTCACTACCTCCCCTATTTCATCTATCGGAGATGATCCTTTATTTTATTTAACTTCATAAGATTCAACAGGTATTTATGCTCTTAGTGTCTCTATTAGTTCTACTTTTATAAATATGGATTATTTAGTAACATTGATTCTCCCACTAGCACCGTGATCAATCATCCAATTTTTGAAAATTATAACCCAGGCTACCATTACATAGCTTGTAGAAGTGGTAATATCACAAAATCATGTCTCTTCTCCTTCTCAAAGTTTTAATTCTGAATATTTAGAGTCTTAGTCAATTTTTTACACACTCCCTTTATAAATAAACTTTTTTTATATCCAATTGGGATTTTTAATAACACAAGGTGATAAACAATTCACCAATAGTATTAGTCTATAAGTCTCCTAGACTCAAAAAAGATATACTTAATACTCATTCATATACTATATATCCAAAGAGAATATGTTCATCCCACCTTTCTCTTAACCATCCACATCTCCCAGCTCTACTCCTTTATTGGACTCCTCTATTCTCATGCCACCTCATCCCTATGCCTCCACTATAGAGAATCTCATCCTTTGTTACTCAAACCTCTTCTCAAGACCTAATATTGACTCCATCATGGGTACAATAGATGCAAGTAGAACAATAAACTAGACAAAACTTAGTTATCACTAAGGAACCTAAGTTAAAAATAGAGCTTGAAGAAACTTAAAATAAATTTAAAAGAGTTATAAGGAGAAAATTAAGCATGGGAGGGAATCATATTTAGTTTATAAGAGAATAATAGATCTTCTCATCATCAAAGAAGAAGAAAAATATTCATAGGGAGGAAGATGAGATCTAAGAGGACCCTATATATTAGATAATATGAAGAGTTATATTAGTATGTTTTATAATATTGTATGTTTTATAAATCAATCAAGGGTATAATCATAACCATAATGTGGAAATCTAGTGAATTTATATGAATATATAAAGAATTTAGATGAAAAAATACACTTCATTAATAAATTAGTAAGATAAAAATCATATCAATGTCTCAATTTGCTGTAATTTTTAGACATTACTTTAGCACAAAATTACATAACCAATAAGAGGGATCATATAATGGAATGTCACAATTAGATGTAGGATTTGGTTTCACAATTGATGAGTCAAGATTAAAATTACACACAAATACTTGTATATATGTGATTTAATATAATATACACACCATTTTTATAATTGGTAATGAGTCCCTTCTTTGAGAATCTAAATCAAATTTCTTTCTAAGAGTTTCAAATCAGAAGTTGTTAGTACAATATTCATAAGTAGTGATCAAGTGATCCAATTGGTCATTTTTAATGATAAAAATTAGCACAATAATAAGTATTTAATTATTAATTTATTGCTTCTATGGTGTTTCATAGGAAATTGATGGATAAACTCTAGTTATAGTTCAAATAGTTAATTATCAATTTTGAAACCATAGGAACTAGATTTTATAGTATGTATGACTACATAAAATAATATAAATGAGAAAGAGTAGTTGGCAAAATAAGTTGGAGATTCACCTTCATGATCTCAAACTTATATAACTGATTCTTCTTATCCTATGAATATTATAGTCTATAATCCAACATGGCATGTGCTTATTGCACTTTCTTTCATTATAACTTCTCTAAAAGCCTAGTCAAGACCAACTATAGTGGAAATTATAGTTACATATTCAAGTGATTAAGTAAATGTGTTAATGAATATCCCATAAAAATTAAGTTTCATGTCAACATATTCTATTTTTACTACTTTCAATCAAACATTGAGAACTAAACTAAAGTCTAATTTGAGTTTAATCTCAACTTGCAGTTCTACTTAGACTTAGATCTTTAGTGTGCATAAAATCCACATCAATAGAATATTCATTTTAAATATTTAAAATGGATATTTTATTATGATATAAGTTTGATTCCCTCTTTAAAAAACATGTTTCCCTATACTTATTTTAGTATTTTCAATATCCTCATGGTAAATGCATCATTCCCTCATATAAAGTGATTGTTACTTTAATCCAAAGTTATTTGAGGATAGATATCATATACTCTTTTATATTTCCCTAGATTTGATAACTGTTTGAGGTTGAGGTATATGCATTGAGGTTAAAGTGAACATATTAAATATGAAGTCATATAAAATTATTTGATAGTAATGACTTTGGTGATCTAGTTATGAAGTGCATCATTATTCATTCCTCCCTAATCGATGAATTATTTCCATAAAAAATTATGATCATGGGGAGAAACATCCAAAGATTAAAATCCTTGGTATATTTGTTTCCTACAACACTATTGAGGAGGGTGATCAAATATGACATTTCTTCTAAAAAATCAGCTTCAGTGAAACTCTTGGGAAGTTTATATATGCCTTTTCATTTCAACTTTAACTAACTATTGTTCAAGATGGTGATATGTTTCTCTATATTTTTATACCAAAAAATATGTTCAATATTAACAATCATCTTGGCATATGCATTCCTCTATGTAATTTTATATATGGCATCAATATATTCTCCATCAAGATTTACCACAAGATATTCTCCTATAGATCTTACTTCTCTTATCTCTGCATTGTATTATTAATCACATGTTAGGAATAAATCCAAACACTACACGAGATTCTTCATGAAGACCACTTATTTATAGGATGGAACCTATAGGTGTAGTGGATCTATTATAAATTATTTTGTGAAATTAATCCATGTATATGTGTATGATCATAGAATCATGGATTTATGAAAAATCACTTTCTAGGATGGATAGAAGATAATATCATGGGTATTTTTACTTCATCCTAACTATTCTAGTCATGTGGAATGTGACCTTAGATAATTATTTGAGATTATGACAAGGATCTTGTGTGAGAAAATGATTATGGGTTTGTGTAGGGTAGAAAATGGTGGTCATGAAATTTTTTACCTTTAATGTAAATTATTCCTCTAGAGTCTATGGGATAAGACTAGATATTTCATGTACCCAAGGTACAACAATAGTCTATGTGGGTAAAATATGATTGAAATGGGCCATTAACTTGGTGAAACTTATGTAACTATGGATTATTAGTAAAAATAAAGGTTTTTACTATATTTGGGTAGGTATTGGCTTTAGTACAAGTGAATGGTATGAGGGTAGAGATTTCACAGGTGTGGGAACAAAGAGAGGGATTCATAGAAGTGATTGATGCATTTATGAGAAAAATGAGTATAAAATCTTAGATATTGACATGTAGAGTGGTTGCGATGTCATGTATATATGTCTCAAAACCACATGCTAGGGACACTATGGCCCCATGAGCATGATAAATGCACATTAGCTACCTAGTGTCACCATCCATGACTATCCATCTATCACATCCACAAGGTTAGGATGTCCTAAAATTATAGGCATAAGATCACACATGTGTCTATGATAATATTTGTGAATTATTTTATCATGTTTGAAAGGTTAGGTGGGACCAATATTTTAGATGTGGTAGACACGTCTTTATGCCATTTTCATGTTTTTTTTAAAAAAATTTCAACATTTTTCTAACTTGACTCAACTTTTTAAACTCAAATCATACTCATTTTGATTCTACTCAACCTTCTATGAATTGAAGAAAAATTAATATTGATACCAAAATTTTAGGAAATTTTGTCAATGAAAATTTTAGGAACAACACCAATTTTTTATTCAATTGTGCAAGAGTAAGGTTGATAAATAATAACATCTCCACCATTTTAGGCCCAAAAATATAGTATATTAATATTCCCTAATGCATGATCATAATTTATTAAATGTTTTAAATATTATACCTTATGCCTTGTATATGTTCACCTACTATAATAACTCAAATGACAAATGGTTCATTTTTAGGAGCTTATTGGGATACATTGATCTTCTTATATTGTGAACTAGAAGTATATAGAGAAGTTGACCTTATAGGTGTATTAGTATATTTGTCAAATGTAATAACACATTTATCCACTAGTTAAATTTTATTATATAATGCATAATAATAATTATATTTATGCCCATTGAAAATATGGTGGTTAAAAAATTGTCTTTCCCCCATTCCTTGAAGGTGATGTGTGTGGTGATGATTATTAGGAGGTAAATTCATTAACTTATTATCAATAAGTGTTTTCAAGATAATATTAGGCCTATACATTAAATTATTAAATCAATTTGTTTGATCCAGTTTTTGAGGACTCATGTGAGTTATTTCATTATAATTCATGTTATTTAAATCTTGCCTTTTATTAAAGACCTCAACTAGACTCTTTTCATTAGAAGGTGACATATTTTAATTGATTTATTTATGGATAAATTATTTTTTAAGTTAAAATTTACTTACCATTGCTGACCTATGTGAGTCATTGGTGGAATCATGTAAAACTATTGCATACTCAAAAAAATCTATGTAAAGCCTTTCATAAGAATGGTAATAACTATGGAGTTACTATTCCTTAAGCTGAGACATAAGACCCTTAGAAATAAAATAAAATTACTTTCCAAATGCAAGGGTTAATAAATAATAAAATTTTGCTTATTTTTAAATTAGGAAATGTTATGTTCAACAAGTTCATATTGACCTTGTTTTAAGCTTTGAAAGTGTTCTAATGTCAATTTAGTGATCTTCCTCTTATTAAATTAGGATATGAATATTATTATAATTTTTTTTTAAAAATCAAAAGAGCCACTAGGGAGACTATAAATCCAATCTAAGGCTCTCCTTTTAAAATTTTGTGAAATGATTTTATTAATATTATACCATTATTAGAATGTGCATCAAAAGATAATACATACTGAGTCAAGTGATCAATAGGATCCCCATGGCTATCAAATATTTTAAGTTGAGGCATAAAAAATTCCTTAGGGTAGGGGTATTCAATTATAATAAATAGGAAAATTTGTCCTAGTATAACACTATAATCCATATTAGTATGATATTACTTAGATTACAATGTAATATAAATAAATTACTTTTAAAGATTACCTATGGGATGCATAATAGAAATGATGTGGCTAGTATGGATAGTATTGGTTTGAAAATATTCATTCATTGGTTTCATCTCACCATCTATCTTAAAAACGTATATAAAATAAATTATGTCTGAAGATTACCTATGGAATGCATAATATAAATGATGTGGCTAGTATGGATAGTATTGGTTTGAAAATATTCAATCATTGGTTTCATCTCACCATCTATCTTAAAAAGGTATATAAAATATTCATCATAAACATGTTCATAAATTCATTACTTATAATCACATTGTCTATAAACAACATTTCATAACTTGGATTTATCATCATATTTTTGTTCTAGAGAAGGAAGGGAATGATATTATTTTTAATCATGTAAAAGATGAGAAATAATATCAAATTTCATTTTGATACAATGATGGATGCCATTAGATTTTCTTTTTAAAATAAAAATGAGGAACATCACATTGCATTTATAAACAAGAAAGAGAAATAGCACATTATTTTGTAATCAAAGTAGCATGTTTCATTTCAACACAAGAAAATATGGTTGTATCATGTTACACTTGGAGAGAAGGAAAAACATCACATTAATTTTAAATAGTGACATCATGTTGTATACCATTATAAATAGCATGAGTTGGATAAAAAATATTTCAAGGCATGTCATGTAAATCTTCTATCCATTATTTTAATGGATCTTCATTCTTAAGTGGAATAATACTAGGATAAAAAAGTGCATTAGATAATTCAATGTTAATTTCTTCTTATTTGAATGTATAACTAAGAGAATAATATATATAGAGAGGAGAGTGTAGAAATATAAATTTCATTTAGTGTATAAATACACCTAAAAAATATTATTAATTCTTCTTCAAATAATACATCACATCTCCCTCCAAATTTAAATAATTAAATAAGTCAAATTAATCAATTATGCACACTTAAATCCTTATTTTAAATATAAAATCTAGATTTTACACCTCATAAAAACATATTCCACCCTTTTCTCCCTCATCCCAACCAAATACACAACTTTCTCAACCTCTTATGACTCATCCCTTGAGTTGTCAAGAAAATTGACTTAGTAGTACTGACTTAGCTAACAAACCCCATGTTTTTCTCAACCATTTAAAATGATATCCATCCTCATGGGTGAGGACTCATTATCCACCATTGATTATTTGGATCATTGAATATTTCCAAATAATCCTCCACCATTATATCCTTATCCAAAAATATATAAATAAACTTGAAAAACCTTATTTTCAAGAACCCTAAAATCAAATATGGGAGAATCTAGACTTATGATAACAAAATTCTATACAAAAGTAGATAAAAGTGAATCAAATTAAATCAAAGACTTATTGTTTCACAAAAATCCTACCCATTCTCCTTTGAATTAGAAGAGTGAACACCACATTTTCAAATAGCAAATCGAGATTACTTCACAATGGAGAAAGCTTGCACATTTGAAGCATAAAGTTTGTGTTTTATGGTTTTAATTATTTGTTTCTCTATCTCAGGTTGAATTTATCTTAGATTAATATTAGTTAATTTTATTATAATTTTAAAATTTATTTCACACATTTTTGGCATGCTCGATGGGACCTTTCCTCATCTTTTTCATCTTTTGATCATCATTTTTTGCATTTAAAAAGCATTTTCTCATTTGTTTTTCAGTTTTTATTTTTTGTGTTTGCATATGCATTTAATCACATATTTTTGAGTGATTCTATAAGATACAAGTGTATATCAGGAATTTTATATTTGTCTATGTATGCCTCACTACATAGTATTCAATTTAGAAACATAAATAATGAAATTATAGACCTTAACAATGAATTTGTTAATCCTAATAGTGAAATTGTTCTATTGTTCTTATTGACTAATTTAACCAAAATTCAAATTAGGTAACCTCCTCTATATTTAAAAATCTCCATAGGTTCACCTAGGGTGTAAAATTTGTACCATGGTCTAAAATGAGGTCATGCATTATACTTTAGCTTTGTCATCTTTGTCCAAGTTAGCGTATGTCATTCTAAGCCACTTTTAGGATCATTTAATGAAGTGGTATAGTTTTCATATGATGAAAAATGTTTTAAAAACATGTATAATGTCCCACATGTCATAAATAGTCAGATAAACTATTTTGAAACTAAAAATTTATAGGTTTAATGTTGAAAATAAGAATATCAAGCAATTTTAGGTAGTATCAAGTAGTTGTATAGATTGTACAACAGCAATGGCACATGTTAAGACTTAAAAAATGTCTTTTCAAGTCCCCTAAATTCACTTCCATTCTTGTGTATCTTTTACAAGATCAAAAATGGCAAAAACCAACTTGTCTTTCCCATCACTTCCTAGATAAGCTAAAAAATTCAACTGGTTTCATCTTGGTACGGACAAGAGGAGTTGAGTCAGAGAAAATGTTTTTGGTGGGTGATAATAATATATATGTACTAAAATTTCATGGTAATAATTATAATTTTAGTGACTTGTGCTTCATGAACTATTGATAAGAGTGTTGATGACTTCAAACTACCTACACATTCCCATGGCCTTTAGTTTCCTCCTCCATTTAAATTGGTCTATGCATATCAAGTGTTTTACATGGAATTTTAGGGCATTTTATCCATTTTAATGTTGTATTTAACTTAGTTGGCATATGTGAAGCTAAAGAAGTTGGCAAGATCACTATGATTTTTCCAGTTGAAGACACCATGGAGGTTTGTAGATAATGTTTCACTAGTAGCAAAGTTTATCCCTCCTATAGTGGTTTTAGATAAAATATAATATGTTTTTTTCAACCTTTATAATCATGATGATAATTTTTTATTTTTGAGGTTGAGTCTCAAAGAGTATCACTTAGTGAAATGAAAGGTCTAAGAATTGCACATAGTCAAGTTTGCCTACAATAGTCACCTATAGCTAGATGAAACTAGGCCTTGGTCATCCATGTTGATGACACATGAAGGTTTCAATATTGTGAGAAATATTTGAAGGTGGAAATAATAAGACTAAGTCATTTAAAGATCTAAATATTGGTTATGAGAATAAATCCACCATACACAATCCTAAATGTAGTAGCACCTATAGGCAATATCCATCTATGGTCTAAGTAGAATCCATTAAGGTTAGAAGAGTGTTGAAAGGAAGGTGTTTGAGCTCATTTGAAACCTTAAATCATGCATGAGAATGTATAAATCATCATGGTGACAATGGTGAAGTCCTTATGTGTAGTCAAACTTGAGTTCAATGTGTGTAAGTTAGGAAAGTTGCATTTGAGACACTTACCTTAACTTCTCTAAATCACATTTTGGTCATACACTTGGTCTTTCCTTGGTGGAGTGTTTTGAGTTATGGATAGGTCTTATGGTTTGTCTTAGGTATCCTAAGCCTAGAGATAGTGTCTTGGTATAAAGATAAAGTTGTTTGATCAAAACAAGGTGATGGTTGAGTGGTTTCAAATTAGTCCAATTCACACTAAAAACATTTAGTAAACTATAGTGTTTTAAGGTAAAATGATCCTACAACAAAACAATGACCTATAGTAGAATGCCTATGTGTTTTATAGGCATAAAATAATATCATTCAAGTGTGAAATTATATCCAATGACTAAAATAGAAACAAGGATGCAAGTAAATTCATGTATATGACCACCTAAAAGTCTCATATACCCCAAACAAGATCTACAGTTTGACTGTAGATGCATAGTGTTCATAGTGAGAGATTAGAAGCAAACCCTATAGGCATAAAAATTCACTCAAGTTATAAATGATCTAATGACATTATAAGGATAAAGAGGATATAATGTATTAATTACACATAAATTAACACCTACATGAGCCTCATGATTTATACTTAATATACATCTATAGGTGACACAATCTGACTACAAACTAACTCATGAAAATGGAGAGATGTGAGTTTGGAAGGCTAGTAGAGATGCCTGCTGGAACAAACATATATAAGGAAATTTTAGAGTGATGACACCATATTATATTTGATTATTAGATAGAGGAAATAGAGCAGGAATACCAACCTACAATCATGGTCTTGAAGTTTCTCAAAACTCTATAAAACACTGCTTAGTCAACTCTAGAATCTAGTCTTAAAGTATCTGAAAGTTTGAGGGGTCTATAGTTATAACCAAGGTTTTAAACTTAGTTCATATCATATTCAATACCTATTTTATCTCTATATATTATTATTTAGGCCAAGTAAATAGGGGAGATGCCCTTTGTTTTGTCTTAGACAGAGGGCACTCCTAGCCAAGACAAGTCTATAGGCATAATGTGTGGATACTAGAATGATGACATGAGGATTATTTGGACACTATGAAATGATGTGAAAAGTTGTTTTAGAAGTGAAATAATGTTAACATTCACCCATAGTCCTAAAAAACCACTCAGAGGTGTTTATGGTCCATCAAACATAGTTAGGCCTATTAGGCCTAAAACTACACCTAAGCCCTAAGCCCTACTAGGTTTCAATAAGTTCTCAAATCTAGCAAATGGCTAGTCAAATGAAAATATTAAATGGAAAGGTGATGCAAAAATACATGGTAAACAAGTGTTTCCCCTAGTTTACCCATAGGTGGTTATAACTCAGATATAATAGAATAAGGTCAATGATACTAATTTTCCCATAGGTAGCTATAATTAGTATCAAGACTGATGAGACACTAAAAACAAACTTAATATAGGATGGAAAATAAAATATATCTTTCCAGATAAACCATCACACTAGTTTCATAGACTATCATTATAAACATTAATTTGATAAGAGTTGAAACTTGATCAAAATCCCATCATGAAAAGTGTGGGAAGAACCAAAGTAACCAAGATCACAATAGGATTGGGTAGGATGACTAAAAATAAGCTTTGGTCTAGATAGTAGTAGAATGGTTAGATGGCATAGTCTTGCTAAGGATAGTGATGGTTTGTTAAATTAGATAAAATGGTACGAGGGTTACCCCCAAGTGATGAGGTAAATGGAAGGATACATGATAATGGCAAAAGGATATGTAACAATGATAATGACATGGTAATGTGAAATGGTATGGTACATGTTTTTGGCCTAGGTGTGGTTTTTAATTATTTTTTCTTATTGATAGGGATATGAATGTACTAATATATAAATGATACAAATAGAATACTTGATCATGTTAATTACTATCCCACACCTCATCTAAATAGCTACTCCATCAACAACTACCTATAGATTTAGATTCTGAGAATGTTGTTATGATCTTCATTGGTCATTGATTTTGATTCCTTCAAACGTCAAGACAAGGTATCTTTGTAGCCTTTAAAAATGAAAATGTGGCCATAGATGGTAAATAAAGATAAATAATGGTTGATAGGTTTGTTTGTGAAATGGAATGGTAGATGATAATAGAATGTGGAATGGTTGGGAAATAAATGAAGATCAAGATGCTTAGTCACATGTAATGTTTTTGGTGCTAGATTTGACATAATTTTGGTTATGGTAGGGCTAAAGACTTGTTCTCTCAATAGGACTATCATATTTTTCTATTATTTGGGCCTAAGAGTAGATACCATCTGATTAGGCTATAGATAGGAAGCTATTTTGATTTTATATTTGATTTTGTCTTCATCAAGCAATGAAGAACTTTTGTGCCCAGCTATTGGTGCCTCAATGAAGTTTTCACCAATGAAGTTATTTTGATTGTTCTGTAGCACCTCTAAGAAGGTTTCAAAAATGAACATTGGATTTTGACTTTGATTTTATTCTAGCACTTCCATAAAAAAATCATTAAAAGATGTTGAGTTCTAACTTTGATTGTCCCCCAGTGCCTTTGAAAAGGTTTCACTAGGAAAATATTCTTCTTCTACATGAATGTTGTCTTGGCCTCCTTGATATTATTCAACTACTATGTCACCATGGATTTAGTTCAACAAAATGTTATTATTTTGATCCTAATAGACACTTTGGGAGGTGAAATGTCAATAATATGGATATATTGGTTGATGGTAATGGCCTATGGAATGGTAATGGAATGAGGAGAGGCTACATAATCTTTGTAGAAGATACTAGGATAACTTATGCCAAATATGAAGTACTCATCCTTAAAAAATTTATAAGGATCACAAATTTATTCAAATTGATCTACAAGGCATGCATAACCAATGTTGTAACAACCATGAACATATTATTCTTCTAAATCTGATTTTGACTCAAGTGACTCTAAATCTGATGTTGAGACTGATGTTGATTATGATTCTAATGCTAAATTTGATGTCAATTCAATAATAGAAACTAAATATAACTCTGATTCTTCATCTAATGGGTACTCTATTTCAATGATGTCTTATTGAATTCTTGGTATTAGATAAGTGACAACCTATAACAACATGATGGGCACCACCAAGACTAGTTTGTTAAAGTGAGACTCCTCTATAATAGGAAAAAGGTCAAGAGACAACTCCTTAGACAATGTCTTGTCAAAGGGAGGATCTTGAAAAATATGCATATATTCAGGTAATTATTTTCCTAAAGGCATCTATAATCATTAAGAAGTGACTCAGCAAAGACTGGCTCATCAGAGTGAGACTCTTTGACAACTAGTATAGGATCAATAGGCAATTCATCATAGGTTGACTTATCACAAATGGTTGATTTAATAGAAACATCTTATATTGGTTGGTTCTCTTGGCCTTATTTTCAATGAGTTGAAAGATACTAGTTTTTCACATAGATTGGTCTTTTAATGATTAGATTAGTTGAGGTTTGGATGGGATTGGTAATGGAGGAGGAATAGCCTATGGTTAGATAATGGTAGGGCATTGAGGAGCATGATTGCTTTTATGATCCAAAGGAAAAAGTATTGATATGGTAATGATAGAGTAGTGTGGATCTCGATTACTCACACAAGTCAAAGGACTAGGTCTTGGAATGATGAAAGGGTGTTGTGGATCCTGATTGCTCACACAAGCCAAAGGACTAGGTCTAGGAATGGTAATGGTATTCCTTGGATATTATAGAGTTTAATAGCTTATATAATCCAAAGGAAGGTTAGGGGTATTTGATGATTGGATAACAAAATGATGTTATGGAACTTGATTTCTTGCACAAGCCAAATGATCTAAGTCTTCGTCATAAACCATATCATCTCATCATGATTTGTCTGATAAGTTAATTCTTGACTGTGTTCCATGTACTGATTATTACAAAGAGGGTATGGATTTGTATTCCAAAAAACATTATATATAGTTGGGTCTTTAAAGTCTCAATTTTGATTTTGTGGATTTTGACTATGTTCCCCATATGGAGTATTGTAGGTAGAATAATAAAACTCCTTAGAAAATATTTCTCTATAGGGGTTCTTAGTGGGATTTTTTACAACCATTCTATCATAATTTGGATTTTACATGACTCTACCATAAGTGTAGTTAGACATATCTGTGTAAATGATGAAAGCTCAAAAATAAAAAGGATTAGAGTTCTAAAAACTCTAAAAAAATATCCAAAGGACAAATGGTTCAAACTTGGTCTAACTTGGTTAAAGGGGTGGACCTATATCTCCAATATGGTCTGAAAGTGGAATTGTATCTCCAAAATTATTTATGCTAAGACTTGGCATAAAATAGTCTAACATCAAATGTCTAATGTCAAATGACATATACATAAAAGGTCAAGAATCTGAATAAAAACTAGTATGTTAAAAGTCTAGATCAAAGTGTTCCAAATAAGGTCTAAAGTAGGAAAGGGGAAAAGAGTCACTAGGTATTTAATCCAAATGTAAAATCAAAAGCTAGGATCAAATAGGCTATGCTAGGACTTTTGGCCAAATGGCATCAAAAACTAGACTTGAAACAAAGGTATCATGTGATTTGATTTACTATAACAAGTTTGGAAATAACTTTGATATAAACCTGACACATAGAATCAAACATAAACATGATTAGTTGGTATAAGGCATAAGACAAAAGTCTCTTAGATAAAAACTATGTTTTCCCAAATAAAGGCATGAACAATGATGAGGATAGGTGCTGAACAAAAAAACAATCAACAGTTTTCAAATTTGGGTAATCATTTAACCAAAGTTATGCAACCCCAAAGAGAAAGATCTATGTATCAACCTCATGAATTAAGGCCCAAATATAAATCAATCAATGTTTGATTCCAAACTTGACAAGGTTAATTGAAAAATCAACATTAAAAATTAGGATTTAATCAAATAAGCTAGACAAAAGTGGAAAGTATGATGGTGCATAAATAAGGTCCAAATGGTATACACGACATGGTTTGAAACAAATAGTTCTTGGCATAATGGTAAACAAGTTTTTAAATAAATTGAGTAGCCTAATGGTGTAAGCATGCTCAAATGATGTGATCAAAGTTATGTTTCAAAGACTCAAAGGAAAATAGTTTGATATGATTTTGGTAGTGTAACACTACCTTATGCAAATCAAATGACACACACACAAACAAGTTTAGAAAAAAATATCCAGCCTAACACCTCTTTAGACAAAAGAGTGACATATAAACAAATTTATTTTGACATGGCTTATGAACAAAAAAATAAGTTTTAGTCTCAAAGCATACCAAGAAAAAATAATCAAAACACACTAAGTATAATCATCCAAATCCTAACAAGGGTATGACAATGTGGGGTTTATTAAACTATCAAGATTTCAAATGTTTCTATGGAAATCAATTACATAATGACTTTCACGTCAAACAATGCAAAAAGAAACATAGAAATTGGGTGTCTAAAACATTTAAATTGTTTCAAAAAGGTCTAGTCCTTTTTACAATCACTAGATCCTATTGTTTTCTTAGTGTATTCTGATGTCCAAATGTAGATACATCTCATGTGCAACTCAGAAGGAGTGGATGAAGTCAATGCTGGGAGATGAAACCCTGGGTCAAAGCTTCCCTAAAGAACTCATGGGAGGTAATGAAGTCCCCCTTGCAAGCCAAGTTTTCATGAAATAAAAGACTAATAGAAAGATTTTAGGGTCATTTTGAAGTTCACCCAAACTTTGATGAGTTTTTGGGGAGTGCTTTAGATGACATTATTTCTAAGCCTTGAACTAGGCTTTTTACAATAAGGATGGTGCTTTTGATTCCAAGGGTTCCCTAAAGGGGACAAATGGAACAGCATAGATGCACAAACCTTCTATTTGCTAAACAAGTTTTAATTATGAAACTATTAAAAACAAGAATTGACATGTGTGTTTAATTTTAGAACCCAAATGAAATATGTGGTGGTATTCTTTTGACCCCTTAGTCTTAAGTTGTAACTTTGAAAGCATAATTATCAAAGCATTCACTTAAGCATCTAAAATTTTCATTAAGCTTAAAAATAAAGTTTTAAATTCATTTTAAAGCACTAAAATGAAGTTTAAAAGGCACTAATTTAGTTTTCTTGGATGACTTTCCATGTATATCTTTCAATAAAAATGTTACCACTTTGTTTAGCCTTGAAGCACATTTATCAAAATATGTCAACTTGAAGACAAAATATCAAGAAATAAAATGCATTAGATTAGAAAATTTTAGAAAAACATGAAATAAAATCTTTAAAAAATAATATTAAATATATGAATACCTCCAATCAACAAATTAGAAGGCTAAAAATAAAACATAACACATAACACAGAAAAACCTGCACATAAAACATAAAAACTTGCAGTCAATATTTTTAACATAAATTTTAAAATATAGATCATTTTACTAAATTTTTTTGATTAATTGTCAATAAATCTACGTTTAAAATCTTTAAACAATTTTAGGTCCAAAAAGTCAATAAAAAAAAGTTATCAACTCTATTCTATCTATTTTAACCAGAAAAATACAAAAAAAAAAGTGACAGTCACTAAAATAGCTATAACTTCTAAAATATATAGTATTTTTTTATGAATTTTTTATAAAATATCAATGACATATTTATATATATATATATATATATATATAAAATTTTATATAAAAATAGTAAGTAAATAAGAATTTATTATTTCTTTATTAGAAGTTGGAACTTTGGAATGTGATAGCTTAAAATTAAATAGGTAAGGCCTCCTATTTATATATTTTTGGAATGGTTTGAGGATCAACCATGACCATCCATCTTAAGATTGAGATGTGTGGCCATGAATAAATCCAACTATGAAATTCATTCTAAAAATATCCCCATTAATATTTGGGATAGAGGGGTATTTAATAGACATGGATGGTATTAATGAGTCATGGAGGGTCTTAATGAGGCATGAGAGACCCATATTATTGATATTTTATGCATTTAAGGCTTATGGATGCAACCCCATATGATGATGTCACTTGATGATGTAGTTAATAGAAATCAATTTCCAATAAAGATTTATTCAACAAGTTCCATGGAAAATTAAGTTAAGGCCATAATTTGGTTTAAATTTCTTAAAAAATGATTAGTCAACTTTGGTGCAAATTTTGGCTCTTGGTGCACAAATTAATCAAATTGGTCAAAATATCTTGTTATTGGTCGAAAATTTGACTAGATTGGAATTGCAAACCAATGTTAGATATATCAGATCCATTATCCCATTTAGGATATTACCAATACCAAATAACAAAGGCACATGTCTCATGTAAGAGATTTGATAAAAAAGAGAAATCCAAGGCACCCAGGTGCAAAAATGATAATTTGACTTGAAATGATCTGATTAAAGTTAGATAGCCCATAAATTACATTACCCAATTTAATGATACTCTAGCCAAAATTTGCATTTGAATATATCAATTTAAACTCTGTAATGTGTTTTAGTGTTTTTAGGCCAAATTTTTCACTTTAATGAATTGGTCAAAATCCTAATTAGAGGTTATCAATGGCCAAATTTAGGTGTCTACAGTCATGGGCCATCAAACACAGTTAGGCCTAAAACTAAACCGAAGCCCTACAAGGGTATAAATTAATTCACATGACCATGAAACCTTTATAATAAGTTGAGAGACTTAAATATAAGATATAAGGTTGATTAAAGCCATTGAGTTGTAGGGGAAATCCAAAAATTAGCCATTTTAACCCAAACATTTCTTAGGGGTACTCAGAATGTGTACAAGAACTTGAGAGACCATGTTAAAGAACACATATCTATATGGACTGATTGCATGGCACCTCAAGGAGCCAATGGTAGTTGAGGAGGGTCATGAACTCCTAATTTATGGAATTAGTTATAAGGTTGGATGTCTAACCTTTATGAACTATCACTAAGAAGTAAAACCTACTAAAACCTACATAAAACCCTTACTAGAACTTTATGGAGAAGAAATATTTGGAGATGCATTAAAAATTTGTCAAATTTCCTATAAATGGTTTTTAAACTTTTTAAGACTCTCTTAGGATCCTTGGCATCCACTTTTGTTGTACCATCACTACTCTGGATAAGTCTATTTCAGGTTTTTTTTTAAATTTTTGGTGTGTTTTGTAGGTGTAGAGTGGGATTAGTGGATGAAATATATTTAATGGGGTTAATATGTACTTATTATAATTCATTATATTAATTTATCACCATATATATGCATATAAACACCTCTGTTGCATAGTTCACTATAGGCAATCTTGAACAGATACATGACTGCCTAGTGAGAAGATGGGAAGTCTAAGTTTGGATGTATTTGAGGTTTAAATCATGAGGTGGAAGTAAAATGGGTTATATACAATTGTCATAACACCTCTTCCATGGATTTACTTAAGAATCTACCATTTAATTTTATGACAAATGTGAAGAATGAAGCTAAGAGAGCTGGTAAGTGATTATAGACAGTGAATACAAGTGTCAAGAAGAAGGCTATCAGTTAGAGATGTATTTGATGATTTTCAAACCTTGTTACAAACCTCCATAAGATATTTCATATGTTTTATTCCTTCCAAGTTTAGTTTTGAGAAGTTAAGATATGCTTCATCATGAAGGTAGTTTCAAGAAGGTTATTTGAGGTCTCTACACTAAATTAAAGAAGAATGATGAACTTCAAGTGAAAACTTGTCAATGAAAACTTATAGATATATTTTCACACTTCATTATCCTATAATATAACTAGTTTATAAGTATTGACACTTTGATTTGTGACCTTTCCACTTACTTTCTTCTCTCTCCTCTCATATGATCTATAAATGCAAACCATTTTGGATTTTATAAAAAAATCCACACCTAGTATGGTGAATCCCTACTAGTTTTAATATTGTATTTGAATTTGAAATATAATTTTGAGTTAACAAACTTCTTGTCTAAGTGTGTGAAGTGGTGCATAGTGAAGTGTCTAGTGATAAGTATCTATCCTTGCATTCTCTTTACTCTTTCATGTTTGATGCAAGTAGTTCTCACTCTAACATGTCACATAAAGTGTATTAAAGTGTAAACAATTAGCATTAGTATCTAAAATTTAAACTTTTTTTCACTCACCTTGAGTAGTCCAATGCATATCACCTCCATGTTTTAAATACTTATGTTGGAATAATTTAGGATGTTGAGACTAGTCTTGTGAATCATGTTTCTTAGTGTAAGTGTATATTAGTATAGTGGAAATCATTCTGATGTATCACCTCATTATATTAGTTTAACTTCATTTTATTTCTTTCCCTTTTCATCCAAATAATAAATTAAGTGTATGTGATAAGCAAGAAAAAAGAAATATAGGGAGCTAGCCCTTAAAACTAGAGGTTTACCTTTATTATAGATAACCCATAGGCCTAAAAGTAATACATTGTTTCACTCAATAAATTTTAGGCTTGAAAACCCATCTATAGGGTGAAATATTGAGTGATAATAGTATTGGCATGCCCAATGGGACCATTATCTCAAGTACATCTTATCAAGGTGAATGTTAGTCTTGACAACATCACAACTGCATATAGTGTTATACTCAGCATTTTGTGACTCCATTCAATACAATATATACTTGTAAACCAAGTTTTATCATTTGTTTATTCATACTTCATGGTCCTTAATAGGTTAAATACCGGTAGAGGTATCGATCCCACAAACCCACTCTTTCAACCTGAAATTCTTCATAAAGTTAAACATCCTTAGCCTATCTTGACATTTGAAGAGTAAGAGGACTTTGTAAACTAAAAAATCAAGAGAGTAAAGAGGAACTTGAGGACAATATAGCTAGGAAATATGCTTTCCCAGACTTTAACACTAAAAATCCCATACACCTTAATGCATATGATGATATACCTTCTAATGCTACCAAGAGTGTTCCTGATTTCAATGAGGAAGGTCATGCCACCCCTAGTGATCATATTAGGTATATCTCTAGCTTCTAAAACTTTCATAATGTCCCTGAGGTCAATATTTCAAGTATACTAATTTCCATGTCCCTTAGGGTGAAAATAATTAACTGGTATAGGGCATTGTCAAGAGGATGTATTAACACTTAGGATGATTTTTGAGAGTTGATAACCACAAGGTTTGAAGACAAAAATGATCACACATCACTCATTCATTAGCTCAATGTAATTCAAAGAGGTCCTAAAGAGCATGACTTCAATGAGATATTTCAAATAACTTGATATAGGTTGTTTCCTCCCATGAGACCCCATGTAAGCTTTGTATTCCCTACATATATAAGGGATATTATAACTAACATAGCCATCATGTTGCAATCCATGGGAGTTACACCTTACCTAAATCTTATGACCTAGCCATTAGAGCTAAGAATGGCCTAATACAATCTAGTAAACTCACTCCAATAGTATTCATGCCTCTCTTATGCAACATGCCTACTACTACACTAAGTCTTGCTCCAACTAAAAATGAAAAAACCAAGTCTAGAGATACCCCAAATAAAGTTGAAGATACAATTGATTAAGAGGCAAGGTCTAAGGCCTTAGAGGATCAAGTTAGGAAACTAAATTTGTAATATGGAGTTATTCAAAACCCATACCCTTATCTTCAACAAGGAAATAGGTTCTTACTTTAGTAATATCCTCAAGGGCTAGGTCAAGGACAACCTAACTTTAATAGGCCACCCAATGCATATAACCCAACTTCTACCTCCAACATAAGAGCTATGGCCCCAATTCATAGAAACTTGGTCCAAAGAGAAGAATGGAAACAATAAAAATACATTTATGGAAATGAATATGAAAAATAAGCTTTGGTATCTCAAGGAGGAGTTACTCCTCAATTTTTAGTAGAAAATGAGAACCTAATACAAGCAAATGAAGTATGGCAACCTCAAATACTAAAACTTGAAAAACTCCTTGTAGAAGACACATTTGTCCTTAATGATAATGATTTAATTTTAGCTAATACCAGATCCAAGAGAAAGGATACAATTACAAGAAACCCTCCTATAATGATTTAATTTTAGCTAATACCATATTCATGATGTTGATACAATTACAAGCAACCCTCCTATAATGTAGTAAGATGTGACTCCAAGTGTGATAGTCCCTACAACTTATGTACCTATTTTAAATTAAATCAAAATTATGGAAAGGTAACTCAAAGTAATCCATTTTATAAAGCTCAAGGAACTTCTTTTCTTCCAATAATTCAAAAAAAGGTGAGAGTTCATTCT
Source organism: Torreya grandis (assembly GCA_037957365.1). Taxonomy (NCBI): domain Eukaryota; kingdom Viridiplantae; phylum Streptophyta; class Pinopsida; order Cupressales; family Taxaceae; genus Torreya; species Torreya grandis. The sequence continues at coordinate 9,964,328 of JARHVA010000018.1, forward strand.
TTTAACATTATTGATTCTTTGAAGAGTGCTAAAAATAGTCTCTCTCTTTGGGATGTGCTTCACATGCCTGGTCAAAAAGAGATTCTTCAAGAGCAACTATCCCAAATTCATATCATTCTTTAACCATCAAAATATGATAATGTATCCCTCACTAATGCTCCTAACCACATTGTTGAACCCTCTTTCAAATATGAAAAGCCCCCTTCTTTTCCCTCATTCTTATTATGGGAGACAAGCTTGTTCACAATTGTATTATGGATAGTGGCGCAAGTACCTCAGTTATGCCCTAGATTTTATCTGATAAATTGGGTTTGAAATACGAACCATATAATAAGGGAGTGATACAAATATATGGGGCACTAGCTAAGTTAATAGGACTAGTCAAAGGTTTGAGAGTTTTCTTACATGATTGTCTTAGCTTCTTAATTATTCAGGATATAGTAGTGGTTGATTTTCCTAGTCACTTTTCTATCTACCTCTTAATGGACTTCACACCAAAGATAGGAGGCTACTTCTTAGCTAATTGGTCCTTCTTCACTTTCAAGAAAAGGTAACCATTAGAACTCAACCATTAGCCATGTTTCATATTGAGCCTTATGTGGAAGCAAACTCTAACCTCAATTGTACAATCAATGATCAAGAGGAGAATGATATGGATGATGGAGCATCCTCTAAGCTTGATGGAATATCTAATATTTTTCTCTATGTGTATGTGTTGATACTTACGTAAATGATCCATACACTTTATTTAAGTAGACTAATATTAGTACATACATCGTCCATGAGGAAGGTAAGGAACATTTTGAAGTAAGCATTGATAATTATTTTCCACAAGATTTTGAGGGTAATTACCATATTCATATGCATGGTGATGATGTTCTTCAAAGTATGGTATATTAGGATAATCATGAAGATAATGTCATTCTACCTAGACAATATGGAAGAGTCCTTGAAGATGATGACCATGAAGAGGAAGATGATCTATGGAAATAGTTTCATGCCATAGTTCAAGAATTTGAACAACTGATTAAGTCAACTTCTCCTCCTAATAAGTGTGAATCTGATATTAAGGTGGTTGATGAATCTCATAAGTATGAAGGAGAGTGTCTTTTTAATTATGAAAGTGAATGGCTTACTACTATCAAATAAGTTGTAGTCATGGAGGAGTCAAATGAGACTAAGGAAAAAATGTTTGTGTTTGAGGAGTAGTCTAGACCTCAATTTGAAGTTGAAATACTTTTATACATGATGGAATACCAGGAAGAGAAACTTGATGGTCCTATAGATCAAGTATACAATGTTCAAGAATAAGGTAAAGTTGAGGCAACCTTGATGACTCCCAAGATTTAGTTTGGGAAGTGTTGATTGAACATGATAGAATCCAAGCAAGACAAAATATTGAATAAGACCCTTAGAGCATTATATGAAACATTATTGAGAGCTCTAAGTGGCACACTTATAGTCATCACAAGGCCTAAAGGTGGTAAGTTATTTGAATATCTACATAAGCAAGTGTTTATTGATAAGTATGCTTCATATGATGGATTGATTTTACAGAGAATAAATGATGTAATAGGTACTATATTTGACCCTAGTTAAATAAATAATGAACCATTATTCACCTCAAGTGTTTGAGGTCTTGTACATAATAGGATAGTCGTGTTTTGCTTCTATTGTGTGTGTTTTCCCTAAGTGCTCTTGAAAACACAAGTATTTTTGATTAGTGTGTTGTCTTGTGTGCTTATTTTATATTATTTGGTGTGTTTTGGTGTTCTTTTTTAGGAAATTTAGTGTTAAGTATAGTGTTGGTCATTGGCATAGCATGCTTGCCATCCCTAGGAAATCACTAAAATGTTGACTAATTTGACCAAAAGTTAGATTATATCAACCCCCTATGTATTTAAAACTTGTAATAGGGTCACATAGGGTGTAAAATGTATAAATTTTTCTAGAATGAGGTCAGACATTATGATTTAGCTTTGACATCTTTGCCCAAATTAGTATTACGTCATTATAAGCCACTTTTAGGGTCATTTAATGAAGTGGTACAGTTCAAATGGGAAGAAAAATGTTTAATATATATATATATATAAATATAATGTCCCTAATGTCATAAATAGATAGAAAATCTATTTTGATAATGACATTCTACAAGTTCAACATTGAAAATAAGAAGATTAGGCAATTTTAGGTAGTTTCAAATAGTTGTATAGCTTGTACAATAACTATGCCACATGAAAAGACTTAAAAATTGTCTTTTTAGCCCCCATAAATTCACTTCCAAATTAAATTATCTTTTAAATTCTCAAAAATGGAAAAAATGAACTTATCTTTCCCATCACTCTTTGAGACAAGCCAAAAAGGTCAACCAATTTCATCTTTGTAAGGAACAGAGGAGGTGATTCAGAGCAAAAAAAAATTGGTGGGTGATATTAATCTCTATGTACTAAAATTTCATGTAAATAGTTCTATTTTTGGTGACTTATGATTCATGAACTATTGCTAAGAGTGTTGATGACTTTAAACTACCTGCACATCCTCATGGCCTCTAGTTTCCTCCTCTATTTGAAATGGTCTATGCATATTAAGTCTTTTAAGTGGAATTTCAAGAAATTTTCTCCATTTTCATGTTAGATTCAAATTATTTGTCATGTAAAAAGGTGAATAAGTTGGCAAGATCACTTTTATTCTGCTATTTGAAGACACCATAGAGGTTTATAGATACTATTTCATTAGTAGCAGAGTTTCACCCTCTTGTAATGGTTTCAAATAAAAGGTAATATGTTATTTTTAACCTATCTAATAATGATTATAATTTTTTATTTCAAGGTTTAGTATCAATGAGTAGCACTTGGTGAAGTGAAATGTCTAAGAATTGAACACAGTCAAGTTTTCTTACAATAGTCACTTATAGTCACGTGAAACTAGGCCTTGGTCAGCCATGTTTATGACACATGAAGGTTTTAATATTGTGAGAAGGATTATAAGATAGAAAATACAATATTAAGTCATTTAAATAGATAACTATTATCTATGAAAACTAATCCACCACACATATCCCTATATGTAATAGCGCCTACAAGCAATATCCATCAATGGTCTGAGTAAAATCCACAAAGGTTAGAGGAGTGTTGAAAGGAAGGTGTTTGATCTCATTTGAAACCTTCAATTAGGTTTGATAATGTATAAATCATCATGGTGAAAATGGTGAGGTCATTATGTGTAGTTAAACTTGGGTTTAATGTGTGCAAGTTAAGAAAGTTACATTGAAGGACACTTTACCTTAACTTCTATGAATCACGTTTTACTCATACACTTGGTCTTTACTTGGTGGAGTGGCTTGAGGTATGGATAGGTCTTATGGTTTGTCTCATGTATAACAAGCCTAAAGATAGTGTTTTGGCATAAAGATAGAGTTTTTTTAATCAAAATAAGGTGATGGTTGAGTTATTTCAACTCAGTTTAATTCACACTAAAAACTTTCAATAAGCTACAATGTTTTAAGCTAAAATGATCCTCCAACACAATAGTGACCTATAGTGGAATGGATACATGGTTTATATGCATTAAATGATCTTATTTATGTGTGAAATGATATCCAATTACTAGAATAAAAATAAGGATGCAAGAACATTCATGCATATGACCACCTACAAGTCTCATATACCCCAAACAAGATCTACAATTTGACTACAGACCCACAATGTTGATAGTGAGAGACTAGAAGAAAAACATGTAGGCATAAATGTTCACTCAAGCTGAAAATGATCCAATATTATCAAAAGGATCAAGAGGATATAATGTATTAATTCCACAAAAATGAACACCTATAAGAGCATCATGATGTATACCTAATATACATCTACAGGTGACATAATTTGACTACAGACTAACTCATGCAAATGGAGAGATGTGAGTTTGGAAGGTTAAAAAATATACATTATGGATTAGACATATAAAATTCACTTTCAAAGTGATGATTCCATATTCTATGTGCTTCTTAGATAGATTAAACAGAGCAGGAACACCAACCTACAGTCATAGTCCTGAAGTTTCTCAAAACTCTATAAATAATCAACACTAGAAGCTAGTCTTAAAGGATTTGTAATTTTGAGGGGTATATGGTTACAACCAAGGTTTTAAAATTGGTTCATATCATATTTAATACCTATTTATTCTTTTATGGTATTAGTTAGGATAAGTAAATAGGGGATATTCCCTCTATTTTACCTCAAATAGAAAGCACTCCTAGTCAAGAGCAGTCTACAGGCATAGTGTGTGGATGTTGGAAGGATGACATGAGGAGTATTAGGACACTATGAGATGATTTGGAAATTTATTTTGGAGTTGAAAAAATGTGAACAATCACCCATAGTCCTGATAAACCACTCATAGGTGGTCATGGGCCATCAAACATAGTTAGGCCTATTAGGCTTAGAACTAAACCTAACCCCTAAAAGGGCCTAAATTAATTAACATGACCATGTAAGCTTTCCAATATAGTTTATATCATTTAATATAATATACAAGGTTGATTAGAGCCATTGATTTCTAGAGGGAATCCCAAATTTGGTCATTTTGACCCAAACCTTTCTCAAGGTACTTAGAATGTGTAGAAGAGATCAAGAGACCATCTTCAATAACTCATATATATAATAACTGATTTCATGGAACCTAAAGGAGATAGGGGTAGTTTAATAAGTTCATTAAATCCAAATTTGTGGAATTATTTCTTAGGTTGGATGTCTAACCTTTATAAATTATCACTATGAAGAAAAATTTGCTAAAACCCTCATGAAACCCTTGATAGAACCCAATTGAGAATAAATATATGGAGATGAATTCAAAAGTATTAAAATTTCCATTAAATTTTTTTGTACTTTTTTAATAATCTCTTACACTTTTATCATACCATCACTTATCCAAATAGGTCTGTTGTAGGGTTTTAAGCAAGTTTTGGTGTGTTTTGTAGGTGTAGAGGAGAATTAGTGGATGAAATATATTGAAGGATGTAAATAAGTACTTATTATAACTCCATATATTCATTTATGACCATAAATAATCATAAGAACACCTCTATTACATAGTTCACTATAGGTAGTCTTGAACAAATAGTGAAGATGACAAGCGACTACCTAGTGAGAAGATGAGAAGTCTAACTTTGGATATTTTTGAGGTATAACTTATGAAGTGTAAGATAAATGGGTTATATATAGGTGTCCTAACACCTATTACACATATTTATTTAAGAAACTACCATTCACTTTGATGATAAATGTGAAGAGTAAGCCAAGACAGCTAATAATTGACTGCAGATAGTGAATACTAGTGTCAAGAAGAAGGCTATTAGTTACAGAGGTTTTTGATGAATGTTACACCTTTTTCCCAACCTACCTAATATATCATATATGTGTCAATACTTAATAAACTAGAGAATATACCTTCCACACACCCTCAAAACTAGACTCAGTGGACCATGGGAATGGTAGGATCCTCTATGGTTAGTGCCTTAAAATATTAAGCCATAACTAAGAGTATGGATGAGTCAATGACATTAGAAGGACCTATAGTTATTCATGAAACTCATCATTGTTTTCAAATTTTATGTTCAAAATTAATTAATGTTTAGAATATAAATTTTGTTTGTTGTTTCCTTGTGTCTACCACATGTTGAAAATCCTTGTTTCAAAACTAGTTCTTTTAATTTCAAAATCACATATTGAAATCAAGTCTTCATATCAAAAGTATTAAAATAATTGGTTCAATAATTCAAGTTTTTCCATAAAAATTTTGGTTCATATTGTTAATTTATAACATACTTTCTCTTTTAGTCATTTTTCCTTTTATTAATCATGCCTATTATTCGATAGATGGCCATGTTAAATCCTCCCAATGCAAGGGAAGAGTCTTTTGGCAATGACCCATTTCAATTCCTTGGTCAAAAACATCATGTAAATATAAATTAAATAACTGATCACAAATAATATGGAGGGGATAATCACTATGAGGGTATCCCCAAAGTTTTCCATCCTCCACCTTCCATAGATGAGTATATCATGTCCAATAAAAATGAAGTATTGATTTGAGTTTTAGGCTTTGGAGCAAAGTTTCCACCCAATTTTGATGTTAATTATTTGTAATATCTAATTACAATCAAAGAGACTTTATCTTCTAAACATCAATTTTCACAAGGTTATTTAGAGGGTAGTAATTCTCTCATTCCTTCTTCACAACCTCATTCCCAAGTCTCTCAAGACAAAGGGAACATTCATTTCACATGAGGATTCATCCCAAAATAGCCATGGTTTTTCCATGAAAATATATGCAACTCAAGGAAATAAAGATATTATGAACCTTTAATATCATCAAACAAATAATCCTTTTGGTAATCTCAATATGAATGTAAATACAAATTTGCCTTCATAAAATCATCCAAACAATATGAGTTTGAATGTCTTCAAACTCATCAATTATGCACCCCACCAATAAAAACATGAATTCTACTTTAGGTTTACCCATCATTTAACAAAATCATCCAAAATTGACTATAGGTCTCTCATATAATTCAAGTTTAATCAATCAAAATTTTATTACACCAAATTTTAGTATACATCCAAATTATCAAGTCTATAATCAGATCAATCCAAGTTTGAATCTTCATTCAAACTCATTAATAAATCCCAATCAGATCTTCCAAATCTCACAAATCATATCCAATCTAGATAAAATATTGAATACCTATTATAGATTTCCCAATCAATCATTAAATCCTATTTTGAATGATGCTTCATGCACATTCAATAATCTAAATTTGAATCATAGTGTACCAAACTAGTTGTTACTTGGATTGGTTCTATCCAATCAAAATCCTAATCCAACTCCAAATCAATTTAGTTATAATCCAAATATTTCATTTAATTCTACCCCAAATCCCAACACCTACTCAAACCAAAACCAAACAAAATCTAATGCCAACCTTAACATTCAAAATCTCAACACAAACTCTAGCTCAAACTTTAATCAAGATCAAGCTAACTCAAACATAGGTTTTAATCAGTTTAATTAAAAATCCAACATGCTTTCTCAAAAAAATAGTCCAATTATGTTTAACCAAACAAGATTTGGTCAAAACACAAATCTTAATCCCATGAAATTCAACACTAACACCTCAAATAACCAAAACTTCGACCCAAATCCAAACCAAACAAGTTCAAACTTTACACAAAACCCCAACCTTGGTTTTAATCCAAACCAAATCAAACTAATTTTGGTTTTAACCTAAATTCAAATAAAACAAATTTTGGTACCAATACAAATCAAAGCCTTGGTTATAACCCCAATACCTTTTCACATCATCATAGCATCAAATTCAATAATTAAATTCCAAATAATTTTAATCAACACACTTCCCAAAACATAAATAAATTCACAACCCAACCACATAATTCATCAAGTCAAATGGACCAACTATACCCTTTTGTCATGCAAGAATTTGAAAATATAAAGGATAGAGTTTATGGCTTGCATGATGTCTTTTATAATGACTAAGTCAAATGGACCAACTATCCCCTTTTCCCAAATATTTTGAACTCCCAAAATTTGATAAGTACAAAGGTAAATGAGATAATAGAGAACATCTAACTAGCTTTTATCACACATGTGCAGATGTTACTTATAGTAATGAATTCATGTTTTATTTATTTCCATGAAGTCTAAGGGGCCAAGCACAAGAATGGTTCTCATGACTCCCAAAAGGATATGTCTTCACTTTTGAAGACTCATTTGAAAACTTTGTTCAAAACTTCTCTTAAAATATTGAAAAAGACTTGACCACTCTATATTTGCACAATGCCAAACAATAAAATGATGAAACTTTTTCTTCTTTCCTCCAGAGATGGTGAGCAATGGAAAGTCATTTTACATGGTCATTTTTAGAAGTAGAAATGGAAGACATTTTTATGAACAACTTAAATTCAGATTTGGGACATTACTTGCTACTTGTTTTCCCAAGATTTTTTGATGAGATTATTGAAAATGGAATTCAAGTGGAAATAAATTTGATTAATATAGGTGTAATAAAAATATTTAAATAAGATAATAACAATTTCTTGAAACTAATAAACAAACCAAAATTATTTTCAAAAAATAAAATTCTTAGTGGAGATAGTGTAATCGATGTAAAATAGATTTAGAACCCAAAAACACAAACAAAAAACCAATCAACTCATAAAATTACAATTATTGATGGGAAAATAAAACAAGGAATACCTAAACATAAGTTCACTCAATTGGGTGACACTTATGAAAAATGTTTTCCTAAAGTTGGCTCGTGCAAACATGATTGTATGGCCAAAAACAAAACCCTTTGAATAAAATGTTCCCAAATCCAATTGGTACAAAGAGGATGAATACTATGAATACCATTAGATTAATGTTCATTCATAAAATTGATGTATACACTTAAAACATTATGTTCAAGACCTCATTGATAAAGGTGACATAACAATTAAAAACCCATCATCTAAATAATTTAAAAACAAAAAATAAGGGATATACCAAGACCCATTCCCTAATCATGATCAAGTTAAAGGTAAGAAAAAACAAGAACAAATAGAATCAAGTAATGTTAATCAAGTTGGTCATCCATTTGATTCCATAATCAATAGCATTGATATGGTACATAGACATGTTAACATTATCACTTTGCCAAAATATGAATGTCCTGTCACCACAAGATGCATAAAGATTACCCTACCAAGTGCATCTCCTTATAATATTGAATGTAAGTTCAACATTATTGACCATGTTGAGAAAAAATGAGCCAATATCTTAATTTTAGATCTTCTCAAGACCTTCCCTATGTAAAAAGGTATTATGTATAAATTTCTCCAAGAGTCCAATCTTCCTTAAAAATTTAATCCTAAAATTTTTGAAGCATTAATAGGTTCTTTGGAAATAATAATCAAGTAACGTTTGATCATTTAGATGTTTCTCCTTTAGGTTTAGAGCATAACCTATCATTTTATATAGAGGTTACTATTTATAGGCACAAGGTAAAAAGGGTTTTTATAGATAATGGTTTGACCATTAATTTATGTATACTAAGACTCATAAAACATATTAGGTATCTAGTAATAGAATTAGAAGCAAATATCATTACCATAAAGGCATATGATAATAATGAGCTTTAGTCTATCATCACAATCCATCTTCCTTTAATGGTAGGGTATGTTATTAATGAAACTCTTGTTCATGTTATCGATCTTGATTTACCATATAATATACACCTTATATGTCCATGGATTCATTTTATGAATTCCATTCCATCCACTCTTCACCAATGTTTTAAATTATTCCATGTGGTAATGTAAGTAACTATACGAGGTGATCCTCATACCTTTCAATATTACAAACTATTAGAAGGTAAATATCAAAAATCCAGTTATCTACTAGTCAAAAAAAATAATATTACACCTATTGAGGATTATCCTTCACCTGAAAACTATGTCAATCTTGAAATTTTATTTCAAACACCTCCCTTGGGTGCTTGGATCAATACACCAACTCCCTTTGTATCCATTGGAAAAGTATTTAGCCAACCATCTGAGGAAGCTTTGAATACATTATCTATGAAAGCTTTAAATTAATCATCCATTGAGAAATCTTCCAATAATCCTTCTATTGAGTAAACATCCAATTCACCATTCATGAACAAAGCATCCTCATCCATTTCTTCCCATTTTAAAATAATTGATTAAGGTATGAATGAGTACATCATCTAGGATTTTTACACAGGCACAATACACACAAATCCAAATGAATATGTCAAACCACACCATATAAAGGATAAAATAATGGCTAAGATGTTTGGTTAGACAAAATTTATTGAGGAATGCCTTCTTTTTGATGGACATATTGATGATTCAAATTCTTCCTAGATTTAATTTGATGAATTAGCTACTTGATTTTCCACCAATAGATATTTCATTGAAAAATCCATCATGTGCAAAATAATGAACTACAAATGTAAAGGTCTTGGCTTCCATAAACAAGGTGCCATTAAACCTGTAACAATAAAAACTAATGAATTAAATCATGGTATAGGATTTAACCCACTTAATATGCATCTTACAATCTCCCAAAGTGACTCTTCTAGTGAGTCAAAAAATGATTATTTAAACAACAAGACAAGTTCCATAATTAGCCATTTTGAATATCTTGCCCTTATCGACCTCTTCCATGAAAATGTCATCCTTACCCTTGACCTTGCACATCCCTCTCTCATATAATGGGACCAACTATCTACACCTCAACTAGATCATTTTCAAAATGATTAAGCTATATCTAAATTCTTGAGAATAAAAGATCAAATTCAAGTAGGTGACCATAAGAAAAGTTTTGTAATATAACTAGTAGATTAAACATGTTTTTGGGAACATAAATTATATCACTCTATCAATTCTACCTCCACATCCAAATAAGAAATTTTTTAAGAAGATTTCCATCTTCCTACACCATCCTTAGCTTATAAATATGAATCAAGTCTACTTTTTGAAGAAACCATTCCTATAAACATAGGCACCAAAGATGATCTAAAAATTGTAAAGATTTCTATATCACTCAATCAAGAAGAAAGGGATATATTTACACTATTGCTTCATGAGTTTTCTAATGTATTTGTATGGTCTTGTGAAGATATGTTAGGGTTAGATCTAGATTTATTAGTTCACCACTATGTGGTGCATCCTAATGCAAAACTAGTAAAATAGAAGCTTCATAAAATGCATCCCAAAATCATGAAATTGGTAAAGGAAAAGATAAATAAATAGTTGGCAATTGGTTTCATATGCCCCACTGACTATTCAGACTAGATATCAAACATTGTACCAGTGTTTAATAAATTTGAAGGGATCAGAGTATGCATAGACTTCCATGATATAAATAAAGCATGTTTAAAGGATGATTTTCCATTGCCTAACATAGATATGGTTGTTGATTCAATTTCAAGCCATGAGATACTATCTTTAATGGATGATTTTTTAGGCTACAATTAGATACAAATTACTATTGAATATCAACATAAAATCATCCTTTATAATTCCTTGGGGGATGTTATATTATTAGGTGAGGATTTTTAGATTGAAAAATATTAGGGTAACATATTAGTAGGTAATGATCATTATTTTTCATGACATGTTTAATGATATCATGGAAGACTATGTAGATGATATTCTGGCTAAGTCTAAATCTAGGATAGATCAGCCTCAGGTGCTTTGTCATATTTTTGAGTGTATGAGAGAGTAAAACATGAGGTTAAATACAAATAAATGTGTGTTTGGTATAACATTAGGAAAGTTGTTAGGATTCATTGTTTCATAGTGTGGCATTAAAGTTAATCCTTCAAAACTTTTATCTATCATGTATATGCCTCCACCTAAAAATCTTAAATAGATTAGAAGTCTCCAAGGTAAAATACAAGCAATCAAAATATTCATTTCTTAGCTTGCAAACATTTGTCATCCATTAAATTTTTTTTTAAAAAGGTACTCCTTTTACATGGACCAAAAATTATGAAAAGACATTTAATAATATCAAACAATGTCTTTCAAACCCACCAATGTTAATGCCACCTATTATGGGTAAACCTTTTTGTTTTACATCTCAACTACTCAATATGCACTTGGAGCATTGCTATAACAAAATGATGATAATGGGAAAGAAAATCAATCTAATACTTGACCATAACATTGATATCCTATGAGCTAAATTAATCTAAAATAGAAAAAGCTTGTCTTTTAGTTGTTTTTACTTCCCAAAAACTATGAGATTACATGCTTAACAATCAAACAAAAATCATCACCAAAATTGACCCTTTTAAATATCTCCTATCTAAAAATAGTCTAACATGCAAGATGGTTAAGTGGGTTAAGATTATTAGAGAGTTTGATTTAGAGTATGTTAATCAAAAGTCTATCAAAGGATAATTTCTATCAAATGTATTGGTAGAAGTACTGCTAAATTGTAAAGTACCTGTCATTTTATAATTCCTAGATGATCAAATCATGTCTATAAATGAATCCCTAGTATGGTAGATTTTCTTTGATGGTTCTTGTACAAATCATGGTTTGATGGCAAGTATATTGTTGGTTACACCTAATGGGGAATTCATTCCTAAAGCATTATAAATTTAATTCCCTTGTACAAACAACATAGAAAAGTATGAATGTTTCATAGCAAGCCTCAAGATGGTAATTTAGTGGGGAATCTAACATCACCTTATTTTTGGTGATTCCAAGATTATCATCAATAAAGTCAGTAATGAATTTCAAGCATGTGATGATAAACTAATCCCTTACAAGAAGATGGTGGATATCTTGAAAACATCTTTTGAGTACATCTAATTTGAACAAGTCCTAAAAATACACATTTAAGTAGTAGATGCTATGGCAATAATTGGATCCCTATTAGATTTGAGCACAAAACATAGCAAATTTATGGTTGAGTACTTAAGGATACTTGCATATATGCTTTATTTTGAAATGGTTTGTGAGGTGGTTGGTCCCAATTATCCATGGTACTCTGGTATCTATACATACCTTTATAACCATACCATCCCATCTAATTTATCCTCTAACCAGTGTAAATCCTTTATTAAATGCACATATCACTATACAATCCTTGGAAACACCTTATATCATTGAGGCTATGATGGAACCCTTCTACATTTTTTAAATTCTAAAGTCTAATTTAGAAATTAGAGAAGTTCATGAGGGAATTTGTGGATCACATTCAAGTGGTATGGTCTTTGCCAAAAAAAATCTCTAAGTAGGTTATTATTGGCCAATAATGGAGATTCATGTGCCTATGTCAAAAAGTGTATACCATGTCAAAATCATGGATATTTTATCCATAGTCCTTCATAAGATTTTTAACCTATCATAACACCTTGGCCATTTTACACATGGGGGTTAGACCTCATTGAGAAAATAAAATCCTAATTCTTTGAATGATCATAAGCATATTATAGCCACAACTGAGTATTTTGCCAAGTGGGTAGAAGCAATTCCACTTACCTACATCACTGTAAAGCAAATTTACAAGTTTATCCTTAGCCACATTTTCTACCACTTTGGTATTCCTTCCACTCTCATTCATGACAATGGTAAATCCTTC
>JARHVA010000018.1:9982500-10027500 GCA_037957365.1 Torreya grandis
CATCTAGTAGATGCTAACCATCACATAGATTACTCTCTAAATGTTGGGTCCCTTTGATCTCATGGTACAACCTCCTCATATAAGATCTTATATTATGAGTCATACTCCATGACCCTCATAACTTTTTCCAATGTGGATATCTAACCCTCTCTGACTATTAATATTCTAGCCTCTTCAAGCTTATTCTAAGTTGTGTCCCTTTATTTTATATAGCATTATGTGAGCATTGTATAATCTAGTGTTTGGGTCTCTACATTGTGAGAAATCAATCCTATAGCTATTACATCCCCATCCATCCCATCTATAATACCATATCATCTATCTACCTCAGACTATAATCATCTGATCTTAGCAATTTAATCTACTCTAACATATAATACACCTTGTAACATGACAACCTCATGGTGCAATTTATCTATCTCTCTATCCTAATCTCTAATCTCTTCTTGGAGTATATCAATTAGTGCATGTTCCTCCATAGATATTAGAGTGTGTGAAGACCTAGCCACATCCCCTCTCTCTACATAGGTGCCATGTGCTGCCCTTATGGTAATATCCTATCATGCATCATCATCATCCTCACTTTTCACATATAATAATGGAGAACCTCCTCTAACCCTCTACTTTGTATCGACATCCATGTCCACTCCTACCTCATAAAAAATTTCAATATCCTCCACATCTATTATCTATACATCATTCAACTGACTAGCCTCCATAGTATGTCTTCCACCTCATACTCATGCTTATGGTCATCCTCTATCTCTAATAACATACATCCTAGTTTGGGATCTTAAATGTTGAGAAGGGTTGTCATTGATGTCAAGTTTGATATCATTGATTTCATTGATGTCAAGGTACATCTAGTGGTGATACATAGTAAGTGGTCTTTGAGGTATGGGATAGTGTACCTGATATGACAAGGAATTCATGTGATGAGATATAATTTGAAGGTGACCTAATTATTCTTCTATTGGTTAATTTCAAGGTTTAGGGCAAGTGAACATTAAATCATGTTTGATTACTATTCTTGAGTATAAGGTGTCTTGAGAAGCCTAGTCTAGACCCTGTGAGAAGGTGTGCATGGTAAATTATAGTGAAGTAAGTAAGCACAATATTTTTGAGAGTTTTTTATAATTATTTGATCATTAAATATAAGTGTATATACTTTAATAAGTGTTTCAAGGTTAGTTTTCAAGTTTTAAATGCTTAATAAGCCTAGTCATGGCACTAGTCATAACATGAAGAGACCTTGTGAGAAGGTATGGGTATGATGGCTTGGTGAGATGAGTGCACATAGGCATGAATGTGTGTATAAATTATTTGAGAAATAATTTGAAGCATTTTACCACTTATTATAGTATCGATGTGAGCATATAAGGTTAGGATCTACAGATCAAGTATGCAACTAGACCACTTATAGACCTTGCTTGGCCTAATGAGGCATCATGATCGATTGTCAAGTCTTATGAAGGATGTATATTAGTGTTTAATAATATATATTATAATGGTATAAAATTAATAAAAAATATATTTGAGTTGTTTTCAACTATCCTAGGCACCTCTAGGTGTGATTGAGTTGTCAGGTGTGTGAGTAGCACCTACAGGAAAGTGCACATTTCCTAGATATTTATTGTATAAGTCAGAGTTGACCAAGTAAGAGTATGAAAATTAATGAAAGTTGAAGCTTGAGACTTTTATTTTATGTACATGGTGGTTTATTTATATTTTATTTCACTCAAGTATGTTAAATTGGTCATCTAAAGATAACCAATTGCTAATAGGCCTAATGGTGGAAATAATAAAAAATCTAGGCAAAAATGAGAAGATGATTATGGATGTGTTATCATGAAATAGTGATGAAAGTAAGTGTATGGATATGTTTTTATTGACTTTTAATACATGCTCATGTTTGGTATATGTTTTGGAGATCAATGAATATAGTAAAATGTTGCTCACAAGTTGACTTATCTAGCTCAATGAGGTCTATATGTGGTGAGGTCAAACAATTGGTCTATAAGACCAATAGTTTCCATAAGATCATATGATGATTATAATTTATTATGTTATATATATGTAATAGGATCATATACTTGAATAATATTTCTCTATAATTGGTCATACATGTGTTGAAGGTCATTGTCACCATGACTATGATTTAAGGTAAATTGCCAATTTTGGGTAAGCAAGTTATAGTGATGAGTTTGAGGATCTATGCCTTGAGTTGAAGTATATATTAAACATTGTCTTAATTTTTAGGACTTTTATTTCATATAATTTTTTTTTATAATATTTCATAGTCAGTGAAAGTGGTTGAAATGTTGAAGCCAAAATGGCTTGACTGGTTCTGGGTTGATTGTGTGTAGTGACATTAAAAGATTGGTCTACAATACTAATATTTGAATTTAGACATTGTGTTTTTTATATTTTATAGTGTTATATATGTTTAAAATGATATTTTTAAATTATTAGTGGTCATTTTAATTTTTATTTTAGATGTTGAAGATTAAGTTGTTCATGACTGGGTTTTGGAGTGTTCTGGTAGTTCTGAGTGGGTTGTTTGCAAAGAAGGGTTTGATTTATTTTACCTTAAGATGCGAAGTATAAATAATATATTTATTTAATTTATGTCATATATCTTATATATATGTTTTATTTCCATGGTTTATCAACTAATTTGTGCTGAATCTTCAGTAGTTTAAGGGATACTTTTTATAGGTTCATAGACCTAATTGTGAACAGTTGAAATGGTGTGCCTCAAGTGGTGGTTGGAGATAAAAAGTGTCATGTAAATAATATGATATTATTATGGTTATATTTAAGTGTTATATTATATGTTCATACTATGTGTGGAATTTCAAATTATTACAAGAAGAACATATGGTAACGTGTGCTAGTGAAGGCCTAATGGAATTAGGTCTCCTTAAGACATAGAAGAAGTTTTGGTCCTATATGTTTTAACCAACCTATTTTAAATATTAATTAATTTATGAATCAATATAATAATACATATTTAAATTTTAATCAAAGTATACAAGTATGTATGGCTGACTAAGAAGGATATGAGCAAGAGGCTTGTATAAATACAAGACAATTTTAGGCCTATTTGGGTATATGAGAGCAAGAGAATCAAATAACATATTGTTGAGTATAATGAGGTATTTTATACCATTAGAGGATTAAATAGGATATATTATTAATATTTTACAAAGGTTATGTGTATAAAATTCAAGGTCATATGACCTAATCAATCTTGAATAGACATAATTGAGCGAAGAGGCCTATAAGGTAGTTTGAGAAGGATAAGAGTGTGAAGAGATGAAGAGGTGGTCATAATTATTTGGTTGAGAAATTAGTTATCATAAATGTGATCAAAGTAATCAAGTGGCTGATTTGTTGCTGGTTCATCTTTGATGCCTCCTTCCAAGTTGTTGATTGTTAAAGCCTAGTTGAGTTGATCCTTAGCTAGTTAGGGTTGGTGCTCCATGTGGAGTTGATGCTTCATTAAATTTGGTGTTTTTATTATAGGAATATAGTACATTTATAGATATAGGTGTTTTTTATTCCCCTTGAGGCTTTCCCACATATGTGATGTGTTCTTGTGTTTTATTCTTATGTGGATAGGTGTTTATTCTTGCTAGATCTATATGCTTGTAAAGAATGTTCATGATTGCATAAGTGAAATTGATAAAGAAGTTTTTGAATACTAATTCACCCCCCCCCCCCCCTTTTAATCATTTTCCTTACAATATTTGGTATCATTTTAAGGTGGTTTCTCTACAAGTATGGCTCCATTATTAAATGAGACTAATTATGATTTTTGGAGCATCAGAATGAGGACATACCTAATGTCAATAGGCCATGACATATGTTAGTCACTTGTAAATGGATACACTCCACCTCTTACACCACCAATCAATGAAATAGACAAAAATTAAAGTGAAATCAATTCCAAGGCAATGAATGCCATTTTATGTGTCCTATTAGAGGAAAATTTTGTGAAGGTGACGCACTGTGAGTCATCCAAGGTGATATGGTAAAAATTTAATATGATCTATGAAGGAGATGCCAAGGTGAATATGAACAAGTTACAAACCCACTGGAGATAGTTTAAAATTATGAAGATGAAATTATTGCATCTTACCTATTGAAGGTTGATTAATTTTTCAATGTCATTAGAGGATTGGGAGAAGAAGTAAAAGGGTCTATAGTTATTTAAAATATTTTGAGATCACTAAATCCTAAGTTTGATTCTAAGGTGTCTACATTAGAAGAGATGTAAGATTTGGATAAGATGGAAATGGATGGGCTTCATGGCATCTTGACTGCCTATGAGATGAGAACAAATGAAGGAAGACCTCCTAATAAGGAAAGAAAATTAAAATATGAGAAGTCAAAAGACAATAAGGTAAAGGATGAGGTATGTTCAAATTTTGATGATGATGAACTAATATCCTTGTTTACTAAGAAATTGAGGTTTGGATCTGCTAAGTACAAGGGTAAGTTGCCTTTTAAATGTTTCAACTATGGTAAGATTGGTCACTTTTCATCTAAGTGTCCTAACAAGAATAAGGATTAGAATGATGAATAACATGATGAACATCATGAATATGATAAGGTCTATAATATTGAAAAACACAAGAAATATTTTAGGAAGTATGAAGGTAGAAAAAGGTCATTTAAGTACAAGATAATATTCTATACCAAATAAGATAATAACTCATCTAATGTAAGTGAGGCAAACACATTTGATAGTGATGATGATAGTAATGAACATGAAAATGAAAATAATAAAACCTTATTCATGGATATAGAGATAAATGATAAGGGTTTATCAAAAAGAAAAGAATTTATGGATGATGAAGAATCAGATGAAGAATAAGCTGAGGTGAATCTTGAAGTAGAGTTGATGAGAGATCTAGAGGAGTTGAAGTTTCAAAGAATAAATAATCACAAACTAAGATCATTAGTTAAGGAATATGAATAACATATTTATTTTTTTAGAATAAAATGAGCAACAAATCTAAGGAGTATGATGAGATCATCAATCAGATTGAAGCATAGATGGATATACTCATTTTTATTTTAAAAGATAAAAAGGAAAAATTCACGAGGTATGAAACTAAAATAGAATCTTTGAAAGCTGAGTTAGATCAAGCATCTAGCAAGTTGAAGACCTTTATAAAGTTTAAAAAGAGTACTAATGCTCTAGATAGCATCTTGAGTAATCATAAGTCTACAAGTGATAAGATAGATCTTTGTTTCAAATAAGACCAAAAGGATCCAACTCAAGTCAAGGAGAAGGATAATGAAGACAAGAAGGTCAACATGAAAATAATAATCAGATAACCTAATATTACGAGGTATGATAGTTGATTCAATGGTTATTTTTATGGATGAAATAAGTTTGGTCATAAAGGAAGAGAGTGTAGAAGACCCTCTAAAAATGAATACACATGGGATTATGAAAGGAATCATCAGTCAAAAGGTATGTATAAGGTTGTTTGCTACAACTATCATAATATAGAACACATTTCAATATTTTGTCTTAATAAGGGTATAAGTCCATCAAGTGAAAACAAGAGGTTTGATTCCCTTAGAGTGCAAGAGAGAAGGCAGTTGAATGTGTGGAAATAAAATATAGTAAAGGTGAGTCATGATTAGTCTGTAAGCTCAAGTGGATTATTTTTTATGGTAGAACATACTTTAGATGTGAAATCAAGTTAAGAATGTTCATTATCAGCTCAAATAATTGACCATTCAGATGATGAAGAGGTCAATATTAAGGTAAAAATCAAGACTAAAATTATCATAAAGGAAATTTATTCTTGTGAGAGCATGGAGATATAGGAATCTCCTAATTTTATGTTGTTTTAGTGCCCTATGAAAAGGGGTGACTCCATTAGGCTTCACTATCTCCAAGTGTAAATATTGACAAGTATAGAAGAGTTGGTGAGCTCAAGTTTTGAAGTCAAAGGGGGAACTTGGGAGCTCTAAGTTATTTTAAAATTCTTGAGAGTAGTTTCCAAAGAGGGAGAATGAGTGGTTCTAGAAGTTGTAGTATGTATGACCTTTTGTCATTGATGTCAAAGGGGGAGAAAGTTCAAGAATGGAGATTGACCAGATTGGAGAGATTAAAATGATTAGGTTGAATAATGTGTTGCTATAAATGATAAAGGGGGAGTTTTTTGAGAATAATTTTCATTTATGTTAAGGTTTATATAATTGATGTGAGGGTTTATGTCATTGATGTCAAGGTGCATCTATTGAAGATACATAGTGAGTGGTATTTGAGGTATGCGCTAGTGTGCTTGATGTGACAAGGAAGCCATATGATGAGATATAATTTTAAGGAAACATAATGATTATTTTATTGGTTGATGTCAAATTTCAAGTCAATTTAGCATTAAATCATTTTTGAGTACTAGTTTTTTAGTACAATGTGTCTTAAGAAGCCTAGTCTAGACCCTATGAGAAGGTGTGGATAGTAAATTTTAGTGAAGTAAGTAAGAAAAATATTGTGAGAGGTTATTTGGAATTGTGTGATCATACAAGAGAATTCTAAATAAATTCAAAATTGGTTCAAGGTTAGTTGTCAAGTTTTAAGTGCTTAAGAAGCCTTGTCATGGCACTAGTCATAGCATGAAGAGACCTTGTGAGAAGGTATGAATATGATGGCTTGGTGAGATGTGTGCACCTAGGAATGAATGGATGTATAAGTTTTATTTATATTTAATTTGATTAATTGGATCACTCATGAGAGTATAAGGGTGAGCCTACAGGGGTAGGATCTATAGATCAATTACCACTTCTAGACAGTGCTTGGCCTAATGAGGCATCATGATCTATTGTCAAGGCATATGAAGGATGTATATTAGTTTTTTAGAATGTATTAGGCTGATTTAGTATGTTATTAAGGTTGAGATAACATGGAAATAGGTAGGAAGGTCAGTTTTAATGCCTATTATGATTTGTAGTTCAAGTTTTAAGCAAGCAAAGAGAGAGAGTGTGGCCTAATGGGGTATGAGGTTTTATTTTCAAGAAAAATATGGACATGTGAGTGTTTTCATAGTTATTATATTTTTTTCAAGCATGTTCACAAATTTTAAAATCATGGTTTGCAAGAAAAGGCATGAAAAGTGGTTTTGAGGTCTCTCGAGTATACAAAATGAAGGCATGCAAACCCAAGAAGGAATTTTAGATGTTCATTGGAGTGTTTAACCTATACATGGTAACCTGATATGTTATGTACAGATATGGAAGGGTCCTATATAATAAATACATGCATTGTATATTTATTCAAGGTGTAATCCTTTACGAATAATCGTTAACACCAAAACTTGTGTTAAAACTCTTTAAAACCCTAATAATGACCCGATGTGAAAGATATTGTTCAAAATAGATTAAAATAGTCTAAAAAATCTATTAGATATTTTTAAAAAATCTCCTAGTCACCTATACATGTGATTGAGTTGTCAAGTGTGTGAGTAGACCCTACAAGAAAGTACACATTTCTTAGATATTTATTGTAACAGTCAGATTTAACCAAGTAAAAGTATGAAAATGGATGAAGGGTGAATATTGAGACTTTTATTTTATGTCCATGGTGGTTTCTGGATAGTTTATATCCACTAATTATTATAAACTAGTCATCTAATGTTTTTTAGTTGCTAGCAGGCCTAATGGTGGAAATAATGAGAAATCTAGGCACTAGTGAGAAGATGATTAGGGAGGTTTTATCATGAAATTATGATGAAAATAAGTGCATGGAGATTTTATTAATGACTTTTAAGACATTATTATGTTTATTATATGTTTTGGAGGTCATTTAATATAGTAAAAAGTTACTCATAAGTTAACTTATTTGGCTCAGTGAAGTCTGTATGCGGTAAAGTCAACAAATTGGTCTGTAAGATGAATAGTTACCACAAGATCATATGATGATCATATTTGAGGATGGTATAAGATGTAAGAGTATCATATAATTTCATAATAATTTCTTAAAGTGTTCATATATCTGTTGAAGGTCATTGTCACCATGACTAAGCTTTAAGGTAAATTGGCAGTTCTAGGTAAGCAAGTTACAGTGATGAGTTTGAGGTTTTATGCCCTAATTTGATGTATATAATGCACATGGTGTTATTTTTTGGTAATTTTATGTCTTATAAATGATTATTATAATGTTTTATATTTATTTAAAGTGGTTAAAATGTTGAATCCAAATGGCTTAACTAGTTCTAGGTTGACTGTGTATATTGAGATCAAAATATTGGTCTGCAAGACTAATATTTGACATTATACCTTATGGTTTTTATAATTTATAGTGGTATAGAGGTGTCAAAGTACATTTTTAAAGTTTTATTATTCATGGTAATTTTTCTTTAATATTTTTAAGATCAAGTTGTTCATGACTGGATTTTGGAGTATTCTGATAGTTCTGAGTGGGGCTATTTATAGAGAAGGGTTTGAGTCCTTTTTACCTGAGATGTGAAGAATAAGGCATATGTTTATGTACTTTAGGTCATATATATATATATATACATACATATATATATATATACATATATATATATACATATATATACATATATATATACATATATATATACACATATATATATACATATATATATATACATATATATATACATACATATACATATATATATACATATATATATATATATATATATATATATATATATATTTATATATTTTTTATTTCCATGTTTTATTAGATAATTTGTTCTTAATCTTTAGTAGTTCAAGGCAGACTTTTTGTAGGTTCATAGGACTAATTGTGAATAGTACAAATGGTGTGATTTAAGTGGTGATTGAAGATAAAATTTGTCATGGAAATAACATGAGATTATTATCGGTATATTTTAGTTTTATATGATATTTTATTTCTATGTGTGGAATTTAAAATCATTTCAAGAAGAATATAGGGTAACATGTGTTAGTGAAGGCCTAATTGAATTAGGTCTCCTTAAGGCCTAAAAGAGGTTTTGGTCTTATATGTTGTAACAAACATATTATAATTATTAATTAATGTATGAAACATTTTATAATACCTATTTAAAATTTAATCTAAGTATACAAGTATGTATGACCAACCAATAAGGATATGAACAAGAGGCTTGTATAAATATAAGGCAATTTTAGGCCTATTTGGGTATGTGAGAGCAAGAAAATAAAATAACATATTGTTGAGAAAAAGGAGTTATTTTATACCATCAAAGGACTATATAGGATATATGATTAAGATTTAACAAAGTTTATGTGTATGAAAATTAAGGTCATATGACCTAATTAGTCTTGAAGAGACCTAATTGAGCAAAGAGGCCTAAAAGGTAGTTTGAGAAGGATAAGAGTGAAGATCGAAAGAGGTTTTCATCATCATTTGGTTGATAAAAAATGTGTATTGAAGGTGATAAAATCAATTAGGTGGCTGAGTTAGTGCTGAGTCATCTATGTGGTTGGTACCTCCTTGCAAGTTGGTGCTTGTTAAAGCCTAGTTGAGTTGGTGCTTAGCTAGTTGGGGTTGGTACTCCATGTGGAGTTGGTGCTTCAATAAATTTGGTGTGTGTCTTATAAGACTATAGTCCATTTGCATATATAAATGGATTTTCTTCCCCTTGAGGTTTTTCCACATATTTGATGTGTTCTTATGTTTTATGCTTATGTGGATAGGTGTTTATGCTTGTTAGATTTGTATGCTTGTAAAACATGTTTATGAATATTTAATTGAAATTGATAAGGATTTTTTTGAATGCTTATTCACCCCCCTCTCAATCATTTTTATTCCAACACTAAATTTATACCTCATGGTTGTCTACTCAAACTAGCTACCAACCTCTACATCTAAGTCCATAGTGGTCCATATGGAATAGTCAATCTCACTAGTTTCTATCAAGCCCACTAATATGCATACCCATATACCACTCTTACATCAATGAAATATCTCCAATCACTCCATATGCTAATCTATAACTATGTAAAACTATGATCAATGATGGTTGAATAAATAGCCATACCCTACTATGGTCTCTCCCTCATAAAACATGAAAATATGTGTGATCTCTATGGTATATGATTCCTCACACCCAACTATATTATCACCCTATCTAGGTGATATCTCTCTTAATATAGTCATGTATCCTGATGATGTAGTAAGGTGTCATCATGTAATCCATGTGAATATCATCATGTGGCTAATGAAACACAAACTCCCTATAAGGTATTCAGGGGATCTGATCATCAATTACCTCATCAACCTCCTATAAAAAATTAGATCTCTTAAATGCAGTATGCATGTCTTAATAATCACATGCCATCCATATGCCAATGACTCATCATCAAACCATGTGATCATATGCCCAAAAAAGATATCAATCACAATGTGCTCCTAGTATCAAACATGTAGTAATGTAGAGGGCCCAATATGTATTTGACCTAACTACACAAAATGATGCAAATCGTGGTATAAGTGTGGTAACATGCATAAACTCCATGTGAATATCTCTCTCATATCTATCAGGTTTCTAATCACATATAATAAACCAAAAAGACATAGCCTCTCACTCTTGTTAGGAAGCAAAATGTCACTAAAAATATCCATGCATATGATAGTAAGAGAAGCCATCTCTAAATTAGTACAATAGTCTACAACAATCCCACCTCTAATAACTAGAATCAAACCATCACCACAAATTTGGTATAATATAATCTCCTATGAACCCTATCCATAATAAACATGTCTACCTCATATCAAAATACCCAAAATATGATACATGTCCTTCATTTTAATAGTCATCTCCCTCATTGACAAGTGAATGTGTTCATCTTACTATGCAATCTCTTTGTTAGTTTTGTCAATAGAGCTCTATCTACTTGAACCTATGACATCTGTGTAATATAATATAGTTTGCTTACCTCTAGTATGCCAAAATCATACTTAGTAAAGATCACCGTCTACACCATTACTATAGCTCTCACATAACAATCACAAGTAATACTTCCTATAAATCAAAAACATTACCATTTCATTAACTATACTCAACATTACATTCATCAATATCACTACATTCCAAATACTTAATAAAAATAATAAAAAATTAATCACATAAACATTTTTCATTTGATTCAATTTTATCATTTGAATTTCATTCCTATACAACACAAACTCACTCTTAAATTTTTCAAAATCATTGTTGATATTTATAAATTCACCTTTGATCCTTTTCACAAATTTGTTGCTACCCTGAGCAAAATTACTTCTATACCCAATGATTTCACTGTCAAGTTTAATGATTTCATTGCTACCAAAATAAAAAAATTTCCCTTTTTACCTAAAATTAAATCACTACCCTATTTGTAAAATCACTACCATGTTTATAAAAATCATTATTTACCCCAATGAGATCATTGATTTTGATGCCAAAATCATTTTCTGATAACAATAATTTCATTTTATCTTATTTTAAGCCCTAATTAATGCTCATAATTGTAAAAAAAATTAAATTTAAATTCAATTACTAGAGTAATTCTCCTCTCAGGTCTTTGAAATATCCTCACTTGCTCCACTTGGTACTCTTGGTGTGGGATATGGTCCATGTTTCCTTGCACATCTCAAAGAAAATCTCTCAAATCACACTTATTAGTAATTAACCTTGATAATAAAATTACATAAATGATTTTATAATCCCCATTTATTCTAATTATATTCTTATATAATACCTATAAGTCATTTCTTCATCCATTTTTCAAAATTCCATAAACATTAAATCAATTCATTCTAAATTTATTTTCAAAATCTTACAACAATCTATCTGCATAAAATAAACACAATCATTTACAATTAAATATATTTTTTTAAATTTTTTGATCCATATCTTATTATTTTTGGGATATATCATTCCAAAAACTAATCAATTAACCCCTATGTCATTATCAAAATAATAAATTTGCAATATTCGAATGGTTAAACTATTGCTTTTCAAATCTATACTCTAGTTTTCATTAACTAGGGGCAACCTTTTTACACAAACAACATCTTGCAAGTTTGATATTAATTCTAAAGTAAATTTATTTATCATTTTCCACATTACTTTGTCAATTTCTTCTTTTCATCAATTTTGAGGCATAATCATACTCATTTTCATTCATTTGTGACAAATTTTTCCTTTTGAATCATCAATACTCTACTTCTCTTACTATTCTTCAAAATAATCTTGCTTCACAACACTATTTTAAAGAGAGGCAAATGTATACACCTAAATTTCATTTAGTGTCAAAATTCACCTAAAACATATTATTAATTATTATTCAAATAATACATCACATCTCCCTCTAAATTTAAATAATAGAATAAGTCAAATTAGTCAATTATGCACACTTAAATACTTATTTTATATATAAAATATAGATTTAACATATCATAAAAAAATATTCCACCCTTTTCTCCCTCATCCTAACAAAATCCATAACTTTATCTACCTCCTATAACTTATCCCCTAAGTTGTCAAGAAAATTGACTTAGTCCTGCTAACTTAGCTAACCAACACCATGTTTCTCTCAACCATTTGAAATGGTCTTTATCCTCATGTTGAGGACTCATTATCCATCATTGATTATTTATATTATTTAATAAGTCCAAATAATCCTCCACCATTGGATCCTTCTCAATATATATATATATAAACTTAAAAACCTTCATTTTCAAGAGTCCTAAAATCAAATCTTGAAGAATCTAGACTTATGCTAACAAATTTCTATACACAAGTGAATCAAAGTGCATCAAATTGAATCAAAGACTTCTTTTTGAACCAAAAATTTGCTCATTTTCCTTTGCATTAGGAGAGTAAGCACCACATTTTCAAAGAACAAATCAAGTTTACATCGTAATGGAGAAAGATTGCACATTTGAAGCATAAAGTTTGTGATTTTTGGTTTTCTTTGTTTGTTGTTATATTTTAGGTTGAATTTATCTTAGATTATGTTTAGTTCATTTTATTATCAGTTATAAATTTAGTTCACATAGAGAGTTAAATTCTTACATTCTAAACTTATTTTATTATTATTATTATTATTATTATTATTCTTCATTATAATTATAGAAAGATAAACCACTGACATTCTAATCTTAGACATTATTATGATCATATCTATCATATCCATTTCCTTCATTTGTACATTCATATTCCTCATCTACATAAGTATTGTTATTAGGCACACAAAATGATCATATAAAACTTAATTTTTCCATTATTTATCATATCTATATGGTATGGAATGAGTAAATGATAAAGGGTCCATAGAGCTATACTTATTAGGGTTTGTATTATGTTATAATTAAAGGTTCCATTATTTACCAAACCCTAAGATGACAAATAATGTAAGCACAAGGCTTACTCCCAAGAAAAGAGTGAAATTAGAAACTATCTACTAAAGATAATTATGAGTAATTTTTGTAAAAAAAATATTTATTACATATAAGTAATTAAATGAAACCTATAAATTATTTGAAAAATAGATATGTCCTTCAACTAGTATAAAATGTTTACTAAAAATAATAAAACTTTGATTATGAAAGATCCATACAGAATTTTGGGGGAAATTAAAGGTTTTTAATCTAACACGTGAATAATAAAAATATTTTAAAATTTAAAAAATAAAGTCATTTTGAACAAGATATGAGCTATACAAGTCACAATCCTAATAGGTGATTAAACATGAAACCTAAGGAAAAGGGGGAAATTTTTAGTTTTTTCTTGTATGAGGGAAACTCATAAAGCAAGTTTGAAACCCTAACAAATAACTATAAACCCTAGGAAAAAATGACTAAACCCTAAAGGAAATTAATAGGTTTTTTTTATGCTCAAGACAATGATCAGGTTCACTAATAATTTTTATCTTCTTTTGGACCAATGTGGACCTAATAGCATAAAACTAATAGAATATTAAGATTGTTTAAGATTTACAATTACCAAACAAATTTGATTACAAATATCCAAATATAGTAACTTGTTATTTATGGAAAACACTATAATAAATAATTACTTATCTTATTTTGAGTTTATTCAAGTCTGTGGAAAGATGCAACCATAAAAAGTGACTAATAAAGTGCTTGTGAGTGCTTAGATATGGAAACATAGTGTCTAAATAAGCTTGGAAAAATCCAAACTTCTTGGATTCATGGGTAGTTCAATAATTTATTCTAGGTTGTTGATTTTTACTACATTCATGTGATAATCTATGATAGTTTTGACTATTACACTTACATTTGATATGGGTTCATGTGCATGCAAATGTATTCAATCCTAAAGAAATATATTTGTTATCGTTTTCCTTGAATTTAACCTTAGTTTTCACTATAAGACCACTATAAAATTGTGAAAATATGTGAAATTTAAGGTTTGATCTTATTTATCCACCCCATGTGACTAAGTGTTACCTATGTATCCAATATTCCAAGGAGGGAAATCAAACTGAATATAATTCTCCCACCTAGTTGAGTGTGTGCAATCATGTATAATACTATCATGCAGTCCAATCCTATGTATAGATTTAAACACTTGAAAATTTATTATTTGACCTTAAAAATAGTATTCAGACTTAGCTCAAGGATTTATCCTTTAAGGGGTTTCATATTTGGAAGCTTTAGGGTAGATCCTTTTAAAGTGTAGAGTGATTTCTAGTGATAGCGAGATAAGTGTTATATATTGAAATGATTAGGTTTGATATTTTTATATAGTTGAATATTTTAGTATTTTTTTTGGAACCTACATGAAAAACATATGAGATGATACATATGAATAATTCAAATTTGGAAAACTAGCCTTTAAAGGGTGTACAAAAAGGGTTGGTCTAGGTGGACAATTCCATGAAGATAAAACTATCCAAGGAGGTGCAAACTTATCCAAAAAATAGGAATAGTTATATGAGATCAAGAGACAATGTGATAATGATGTTAATATGTTTACACCAAAACTTAGAAGATTTTATGTAACAATAATAATAATTTGGTAAGGTTTGGGCCATATATGAATGCATGGCTAAGGAGGAATGTGAAAAATACTCATGTATGCATGCATAAGTAAATTAGGGTAAAGATTGGCCAAATTACACATTGTCAAGTATCTAATACAAAACATGAGTGCTTATA
Source organism: Torreya grandis (assembly GCA_037957365.1). Lineage (NCBI taxonomy): Eukaryota > Viridiplantae > Streptophyta > Pinopsida > Cupressales > Taxaceae > Torreya > Torreya grandis. The sequence continues at coordinate 9,997,667 of JARHVA010000018.1, forward strand.
CACACTCGATCAAATTATATACATTTATCTATTTTTGGACATATTTCACCCCCAATGAGCATCTTTTCAGCCTTGATTCATTAAAATGTCTTTAGATTCATGTTAAAATTGTATGTTGTTAACTTCAACATCCTAAGCATCTATTCTTTGAGTAGTTTTATCCCCATTATGAGCCTTTTTACCTCTTTGTATAGATTTGATAGTTTACCAATTCTATCTTATACATAATAAAAGATATTTTAATTGTCTCCCTCTTAATTTTATGGAACCTTATCATCTTAGCATAATTTAACATGCCTTAGATTTTTCTCATCACATTGATCCATATTATCCTATGGGCATCATGTCCTAGATAACCATGTCTATATAAATCAATCTTAGTTATTTAACAAGTACAATCTAAGTGGAACACCTCCTTAAGTTATTTAGCCACAAATTCATTTTATTAATTGCAACACTTGTGAAGGATCCTCTATATTAATTCTGTAAAGTATTTACATAGTTTTCAAGTATTTTACCATTGTCACCTTATAGATGGAGGATATAGTTGCATTTATTTATCTATAAGATGAGGTGAATCTCTTACTCTCGCTTAGTTTACATTATACTCACATGCAAAAGATAATTACATTAACTTTGAATCCAAGCATGTGAGATATGTATCAACAAATCCTCAAAGGGATATCCCAAGTTAGCTAACCTATGCACACTTATTTTGTTTGTACATTTGAGGGTTAAGTCAAAGAGATAAAAATTAATAATTAAACCATATAGTTATATAAAAAAATCACACAACTCTACTCAATTTCTTATAGCACACCTTCCTAGAGTTTTTTAGAATTAAAAAGGGACAATAACACATAATCAACACAAATGTACATGTTTGGAAACAAATATAAATATTTTATGTCTTGATGATTATTTACTACACACATTTGGTAACATAATGATTTTTTTCAAGTACAATCAACATTCTATATTTTTTATAGTGTAGTAAAGTTAGATACAGATCCAATATCTAATTCTAGTAACCAATATAGTCATTAGTTGTGTTAATTTTCATCTCCCTTCATCTTTTCAAAATTTTCATAATTTAAGTTTAAATTTTGACTATATTAGGGTTTTGATTTATTGTTTTGAAATGTATTACCATATATCCCCTTTGTGTTCCTTATTTTACCATTTTACATTAGTATTATTACACTAGTTTAACCATTTGGTAAAACAAATTATGAACCCCTATGTTCTTCAACATTTAAACCTTATAATATTTCCCTCTAGGGTTTAATTTATAATTTATAATTTATAAGTTTTATATCTTTTTTCAGATTTGCATCTTGTTTTTCTTATTTCATTTCTCAATAATTAGACTTATTTTTGTGTTTTTCATGCTTACATGGTATGCCAACTAGTGATCCTAAATTTATGCATCCTACAAAGTGAAGTGATAGTTGGAATAATGCTACTTGTGTTTTTATTTAAATTCATTTGTTTCATATTTGTGATTTTTTAAAATAAAAAATTATAATTGTTACTAAAATGCCTACTATTATTGATTATAATACAAATTGAAATTATTTAAATGATCAATATGCATTATTATTCATTCTGATTTTTCATGATCATGTTATTTTTTATGATGAAAATATTTGTGATAATCATGATAATTTTCATAATGATAATAAGTGTAATGACAAACCTTCTATTGAAATTAATGAACCAAACTTTTGGATTATGGATGAAACTAATTTTTTGATAATTATCTTGAGAAAAATCCTAAGGAAATTGATGCTATGTTTTTAAAGTTATCAAAGAATGAAATAATAACATTATGGATAAGAAGCCTACACTTGACAATGCTACACATATTCCATTGAATGTTTATAATCCTCATTCTAGAGGTTTTACATCTACATTGGGTGGTGATGCTAGTGATTCTAATACTTTTATGCCTTCACCAAATTTCATTCTTATTTAGGTTTTTTCTACTATTCTTACACAAATGAGTTTTAATTTGGTATCTCATACTTTTGATCCAATGATTAATGTACTATCATGCCCTATTTATAATGTGTTCTCTATTGGTCTTGATAATAGTCAAGTTACCAACCATGCCTCTATTACTATTGTTATCAATCTAAATTTCACCCTTTAGGAGATAATTCAAGCCATCCTCATTTAGTTGGTACAATGGAGACACCTCTAGGTTGTGGGTGCCCTAATTGTTGAGGTGAATAAATAGATTAGGGATAGCTCTCTTGATGTATCACCTTAAACTAATACGAAACAAATTACTTGCAAGGAAAAGAGAGAGAGATTACTACAAACAAGTAAATGGGAGGTTATGCATCAAATTTCATGACCACTACCACTTATTTTCATGTGTGCTATGAACTATAGGACTGAATGAACATAAAATCCTCCTAAACTAAACCTATTGCATCTATAGACACTTAAAATGATATATTTTGTGTTGATTTTAACCTTCTTTACACTAAATACCTAATCATCTCCAATTATCTCAAATCATCCTTAAATTTTTCTAGTCACTATTCACTATTCATTGTTTACTATCCATAATTTAATCTAAAGTTAATTAACTAATCTTTCTCTAATTAAATATTCCATGAATTTTAGGAGTTCATAATTTTCATAAATCTAAAAAATAAAAATTTCTTCACATACCCTAAGGCTCCACCTATCCCCCACCATCATTATTTAATAATTCACCTTTATTCCCATTCCCTTCCATTATATAATTTAATAATCCTATTCTCCACTATTCTAATTTAATAATCATATTGTCCTCCATTTTGATTTAATAATCCACCTTTATTTCTATTATCTTCCATGATCTAATTTAATAATCCTATTATCCACCATTCTAATTTAATAATCATATTATCTTTCATGATCCAATATAATGATCCACATTTATTCCAATTATCTTCCATGATCTGATTTAATAATTCATCTTCATTCCCATTATCTTCCATGATTCAATTTAATAATCCACTTTTATTTCCATTATCTTTCATGATCTGATTTTCCCTAATTTAACAGTCCATCTCAGATACACTTTAATTTTATATCATATCTTCCTCCCAAATGAATTTTATATTCATTTGTGAGTCCCACATGTTCTCCACTACAATTTTTAATTCAAAATTCTCATTATGAATTAAAAATTACCTATTATTCTTATCCCTTGATCCCCATCTCAAGATGGATGGTTCATATCCATTTCTAAATTCTATAAATTGGAGGTTATTCCTCCAATTTAGTAGTTTTCAATTGATTTTTTTTATTTTCTCTTATTTTTGTGGTTTCTCTTATTTTTTTATAGGTTTCCTTGACTATAAGAAAAAATAAACTCTAACAATTTTTTTTAAAATGCTTGTCAAAGAAAATTTGCAAAAGGGATAAACAAAAACCAATTTTTTTAATTTTTCTACTAACACTTTCAATTCAATTTTCAAGTTTTTAGTAATTACATCATATTTTTTTTGGAGTTAATTATTTATTTTTAAGCATTCTATTTGTAATTATGGAATTATGTATGCTCTTTCTGTAGACACCTAAATAGTGTCTAACCCTTGGTCACCTTCCCCCTTAGTCCATTCCTAACCCATTCCTAAAACATGCAATTACTAATTTAAAATAATAAACTTATTTTGAATTAACCCCCCCTCCTTGGACACATCACCCATGACACCTCACCTAGGACACCTCGCCTTAGACTAATTCCCATCCTATGACTCACCCAAGACCTATTCTTACTTCTCTCTAACTGCCTAACCAACTCTCGTGCGTATTTAGCCCAACCTTTGACATTCTCCAACAGATAGTGCACTTGGCGGATGAAAAATGGGCTTGGTGGCTCTTTTTGCCCGTTCTGCACCCGCCGACGTCGGTCAAATGTCGGCCGACGCTGGTGGAATCGCCAACGTCGGTTATACTTAACCAAAATTTCTAAACCTTTGACGACCCCAATCACAAATTGGCTAATCTCTGAAGCTAGTCACGACTCTTGAATCTTCTTTCGGTGAAACAAAGTTCTCATGCTTTTGCTTTTCAGTGTTCTAGGCTTCTTCGTGTTCTGGTAGGGATTAGCATTCTTGGCAGCACTTTCTAGGCACTACAGTCTTGTATCAGACATTCTGCACAGGGATTGCACGATATCTCCATCACCAGCGACAACCGAAACATAGCTTCTGCACCTTTGCCAATTCATATCACAGCTACATATTTGTATTGTTTTCATTCTAATATCATTTCAAATATATTAGTATTCTGTCTACTATCTATTCCAAGCATCCTTGACCCAACCTTCCCTGTTCTTCTCAGAGAGGCTAAAAAGCCTTCTCTCACCCCTTATTCCCTTTTCTTTGCCTCTGACACTCCCTTAGTCTCTCTTTAGGCAACACCCTCTGTCCAATCAACTTAGTGTAAGTTCTCAGAGATCCACAGACCATCTTAAGACCCATCTAATCAACCTAACTAAATTGCTCTACGAAAAGGCTGAAAAGCCTTTTTCCTGTTTCTCACTCCTTTTCCTGACAAGATTTTTAGTGCCTTAGATCCCAAACAGTCCTTCTGAATCCCTCATAGACCCTCAGACTCTCAGATGAGACCAAATCCATTCTACAGACTAGAAACTAGCCCTGTAACCTATCCCTGGCCAATTGCCCTAACCAACCTCGTCCACTTCCCCTACCGACGTCGACAGTCTAACCGTCATTGGTGACCTCCCTAACCGACGCCGGCAATACCACTGACGTCGGCAACTGTGTTAAGCAGATTGTAGCTTATCAAGTATGCATTTGTTTTTAGTTCTTTCTTTTCACATCTTTCATTATTTCTCTTTTCTGTCTCTGTCATATTCTGTCTTAAACAGTGGATTATCATCCTCCAAGAAGCCTTAGCGCTTTTAGGACCAAGCTTTTGCTTGGCAATCCACCCTCTTATCAACTAACGTTCTTCATGTTTTTAGTGTCTATCTCTTTCAGGTGTCATTCCTCCACAACAAAAGAGGAGTTCTCACAACGTTTGGATTACGGTATGCAGACTATATCCAGGTACATACAAGCCTTGACCATTTCTTAAGTTTCTCATTTTCTCTCCTTTGAATGTGAAAGCGAAATTGCATAGAAACATTCTGGCATGCCTGGTGGGACGCTTAGGGCCTTCCTTGGGTTCCTTTCCCTCTTTGTTCATTTAGGTGCATTAGGTTTCTTCCTCTTCACCTCTTTCTTCTTTTCTAAAAGACATCATAAGCATGAATAAAAAGAAATTTTTCTTTCTTTTCTTGCATTTCTAGACTAGTCAAAAAATCATTTTCTTCAACCCTTTCTCAAACTTGTTTTCATTCCAACTTAACATTTCGATTTGGGGCTTTAAAATATACTGCATTCCATTTCCTGCTTTCTTGCATTTCTTAGTCCACACTTAGTAATTAGTAAACCACATATTGAATAAATCGTAGATCACTTGATGTTACACAACCAGACCACGTGCACTAAATTAAACATCAAACTCACTTGAGACAAGGCCCGATTGGGATTTCATCACCCAGCAGATACCTTACCCATCCCGGCAATCCTACTTGGATTTCACCACCAAGGGGAAAGCCCACTCTATTCTCTAGCAGAGTCTAAACTATAGAGAAAGTATATTTTGGCTAAGCAAAACCAACTAACCACTGGAATCGTGAAGTGAGGGGAGCTTGTTCCTTAGCACCAGGCCATGTACGGAACCTAACATAGACTTTTGAGCACCTAAACATACTTGAAACCATCTTTAGACTACCTATTCTAGGACCCTTCTAACAGCCAACCTCCTCAAACATCATATTAAGGCATAAGCCACACGATCTTAATAAAATTGTTTCTAGGGATTTAACGCTAGGATCTGCCTGTTCTCATCTTATTTTCTATTTTTATCTTTTTTTTTTGAGCTGGTAAGGACGTCTTCTTCATTTCCAAAAACTTTTTTTCTGAGTTTCTAGAAAACACAGTAACCGACATCGGTTCTGTAACCGACGTCGGCAACTTTTTTGCACCGGCATCGGTTATCTGACCGACATCGGCAGTCTTCTTCAGTGACATCGGTTTTTATACCGACGTCGGTCACTATCCAATTTCTTTTTTTCAAAAATAGCAAGCTTAAAATCCAACTTTCTTGCTATCTAAACATTCATTCTGGTTTTCTGAGACTGAAAAAACATAGTTTTCTGAAACCTAACCCTTTCTTGCCTTGAATGGTTTTGACACGCAGTCAAACCAAGGCCCTTCTTGACCACTCTAGGCAAAAACCGCTTCCACCTTCACCATCTATAACCAGTCCTATAATGGAGTTCCACTCAAAGACTGAAAGAACTCCTACTCGCCCAACCCCGCCTCAGACTCCTATTGTCCTAGAAGGGGACCAAGATTTCGCATGATTCTTGGACCTTAACATCAAATCCTTATAGCACTATCTCGCACATAGCCAAATGCAAGAGTCCCTAGGCAACCCAATCTATGGGATGCCGACTTCCTTAGTCGAGATAAGAATCACATCAACAGCACCTACAATTCAACCACTAGATAATCAAGTCAACACCTCCACCAATAACCCAACCATGTCTTACCTTCAAAACGTAGCCACTCCATCTAAACCTACCTCCATGGGGGTTCTGGTACTCCCTCAACCTCAAAATACTCAACCAAACCCCACACCTTTCCAAAACCTACTAGTCTCTATCCCCCCTACTCTTGCACCTATCAACACAAGAGTAACTGTTTACCCGTCAACAAGCGTGGCTACTCCTCAACCATCTTTGATGGCTCCTATCCAACTTGTGCCTACCAACCCCATAACACAAGTGCCCTTGGCTCTAACTTTCGCTCCAATAACCAGCTACCCATATGTTGCGTCTACGCAACCAACCACGTCATACGCCTCTCCCAATATCTTTCAAGCGCCTTATAATCTAGGGGGTGCTCCACCCGCCAATCTGTTAGCAGATATCATAAAAATGTTGATGGATAATATGTCTAGCCTAGAGACCTCTGTTTCTAGCTCACCTAATGCTCTCTCATACGATCAAATTTGTAATGAGCCCATTCATCCTTCTGTTCTGATTAGACCATACCCCAACCAGTGGGAGCTTCCCAAATTTTTTCACTTTCAAAGCAAGGAAGACCCACAACAGCACTTATGGGCATTTAGACATGCCTATTACCTTATTGCCCATGACAATGCATTGCTCTTGCGCACATTTCCTATGTCCCTTTCTGGTGCTGCGCTTGACTGGTACAGCTCTATTGCCAACCATTCCCTCTTCACATTTACACAGCTGGCCCAGCTCTTTCTTGATCACTTCTCCATTAACATCACCAAGAAGGTCTTGATCACGGACCTCTACACTATCCGCCAATTCAAAGATGAATCTATAGCTAACTTCGTTGCTCACTGGAGAGGCCTCATCAATCAACTCTCCTTTTCCTTACCTCAACTTGAACTTATTAAACTATTCTCCTGAGCTTGCGCCAAACATATTTCTTCCACCTTATGGGTTCAGACCTTCCGCACCTTCGACGAAGCCTTCACGATGGCCCGTAAACTTGAATTACGTGCCATTGAGGAGAATAAAGTCAAGTTGCAGAGCAAGAATCCCAAATCTAAGACAAATGACTCTTCTTCTTCTAAACCTTCATCATCCAATCCTAAGTCTAAAGCTTCAGCTAATGCTATGGTCATTAGACCTTCATCCTCTTCAACCAATCAGCCTGAGCCATCCACATCTCAGAGCGCCACCTGTCAATTCCAGCAGAGATACATATAATGATAGTATACTCCCCTTAGAGAATCATATGCGTCTATACTAGAAAAACTTGTTAAACAGGGGATTCTCAACCTCCCCCAGATTTGACCACCGCCACAATTTGATCCCTCACGTGCCATCCCTGCGTGGTATAGGGAAAATGACTTCTACAATTACCACTGTGTCAAAGGTCATGACACAAGAAACTATAAAACCTTTAAAAATATAATCCAAGACATGCTTGAAAAGGGTGAGCTCATTCTAGATAATCCCAATGCACCTCCAAATCAGGGCATCGACATCTTCAAGCAACCATTCCCCAATCATCCACCAACCCAGAATAATGTCCAGACCTTGATTGACAACACTCATGAACACGACATTCAAACGGTCAATACGGTCTCGCCCTTCATCCCCAACCAACCTCAAGAGATTAGCCCATCTATTAGTCCATCACGTGTGGACGAACCTCTATCCCCGGTTAATTCTCCATCAACTTCTCTCATCTTGGAGGATGCCTCAACCTTACCAGCACCACCGGTCTCACCATCCTCTTTTCTTCTGCCTATGGAGGACCTGACCTTACCTACTCCTTGACCACAAGTGGAGGGCACCATAATCGCTACCCTTTACCCGCTTGAGGAGTCACACTCTCCAGTTCCTTCTCCACCGAGAGAAGAACTTGACTCTCCATCGTCTTCGATCAATGACAATCCAGTTATAACTCCCACACACCTTGGGTCTGAGACTACTGCCACACCTAACACATCTTCTCAAGGACCCAAACCTCATCCAAAATCCTCTCAACCATTTTCCTGACTAGTGGAGAAAATCAAACTTCTCCCTTCAAGGAAAGTGGAGCATCAAGGATTGTGGGAGCGTCTTAAAGTTCTTCAACATTCCCGTGCCCTCTCGTCTCCTACTGCCAATCCTCCCAAGGCAAAATCTCTCAAGACTCCCAACAGAGACCAGACTCCCACTTCTAAACCTGCATCTACCCAATCTAAATCGATCAAGTCACTTGGCATTCGCCCTGTCTCTACCCTCACTCACCTGCAAGTGAAGGTGGACTTAGACCAGACCTCAACCAAAATTAGTCTTCCAACCAAGTCAAAGACGACTGCCAGACCACAAAGGTGAACCCCTCCTCCACCGTCAACTTTGCCCTCCATTTTAGGCCCTCACCCTTCTACCCTAATCAGTGTGCTTCCTACTCTGACCCTTAATCAAAACCAGTTGCCTCCTTTGCTTCCTTTACCTACCTCCAACCTACCCTCTCCTAAGAAGGTGGTACCTCTCATGAAGAAAGTACCGTCTCCACCTGTGACCACACCACCAACCCAAAAGGTGGTACAAAAACCTTCTTTAACATCTCCCAAGCAAAAATCACCAGTGCGTCATGCATCAAGAAGCACGGACCCCTTAGTGGGTTCATATGCTTTGATATTACACCAAATTTTGAAGACTTCTAGCATTACCCTTCCTTCTATCAAACCATTCCAACCCCTCGGGTCAAAACCTTCTTGGTTCGATGATACGAAGATTTGTTTATACCATCGTACGCCAGGACACGATACCAAGACTTGTTGTGCCCTCAAGGCAGTCGTTCGCTACTATATGGAGAAAGACACTCTTCTCCTTGAGGACACTCTTGACCGACCCTCGACACCTTCCCATCCAATTTCTTCAACCATATCAACATCTCACCAACATGCCATGACCCCTTCTTCACCTCCTATCTTTGAAATCAATGCTATCCATATAATCACTAGGTCACAAAAGGACAAGGCAAAATAAAAAGCTGCTATTCCTTGGACCTATCCTTTTGTCCAGGCACCTCAACCATCGAAACCCAAGATTTCCATCTTAGGTGCGTCTCAACCCCCTTCTTTCGAGGTAATCAAAGAATCTATGATAAAACAACTTCACCAAATGCCTGTGAAGATGACCCTATATGACCTTATCCAAAGCTCCCCCCAGCATCACCAGGCTCTAATCAAAGCCCTACAGGCAGCGGAAGTCCAACCTGAAGACCCTCAACCAGTAGCTGCCTTAGTCCATTCTTTATCCCCTGTCGCCTCTATCACTTTTAGTGATTCTGAAATTCCTACCTCTACCTTGGAAGATCAGGGCACTGCTCTTTTCATCACAGCCTACGTTGATCAAACCCGTATTAAATGAGTTATGATCAATGGGGGCGCCAGCATTAATATCATTTCCACCCATGCCTTTGATCAATTGGCTCTTCCCAAGAATTGCGTATCAAAAACCAATGTAATCCTTAGATCTTTTAATGACACCACCGCTAACACTATTGGCACTGTTATCCTCCATATCCATGTTGGTCCATGCACAATCCCAGAGCTCTTCTACATCATTGAGGGAGAATTCCAATATAAAATGCTATTAGGGTGACCCTGGATCCGTGCCATGGCTTGCATCCCTTCAACACTTCACCGTTGTGTCAAATTTGAACATGACAAACAAGTCCATGTCATTCCTGTTGACCCATCCCATTTTAAGACTTGTAACACAACCTATTGCCTAAACGACGTTCTTATCCCTCTCAAGGCATCAACCCAAACATCGTCTCCATCCGCAGAAGCATCAACTAGTACAAAAATAGTGGTTGCCACCACATCATCTTCTCAATTAACAACCAAGGACCCCATGGATGATATCTTCCAAAGACTTTCACTGGGGGAATATCGCCTACTTACTCTAGACATGTTCCAGACTCCTCAAGAGTATGGATAGCTTCATCAAAACCCAAGCTATGACTGTCAAATCAGAATGGTCATTCCTTATGGTCCTCCTAGCCTTCGAATCAATCTCGTCTATGGGGGGCTGGATCAAGCTCCTACTGAATCAAATCCTTCCTCCTCACCTCAAATATTCACACCCGATTTCTCCTTTCTTGGCAACCCCACCTTTGCACATACCTACTTTTATAGGTGTGCATGGAAGGGTTTTGGCTTTGGGCGCTATGAACAAGGCTCCCATCGGCCCATCGAACCACCCAATGATGATAATGCCAAGAAATGATATGGACTGGGTTTCCAAGAACCCACTGAGGCTTCCACAAATCTTTGCCCCGAACCAACCATCGACCAATCTCTTCCAGACTCGCCTATTCTTCCATCCTCACCTACGGAGTCGGTGGTTTCCATCCCTCCTAGTTTTTGTTTGCATAAACACCATCCGCTTGGAACCCCTAACCTATCAGCTCAACGAGGTTCCCAAGTCTCTCCCTCTCATTTATTTCGGCATGATAGACGATGAATTGGCAACCATCAACACAGTCCACTGCATCGATGACAATGCCATTTTTACCTATATGGGTGCTAACTATTCTTTCATTCAGCACTCCCTCCCTTCTGAAACACAGGTTATGTTAAATGAATCAACCATTGACATTAACCTTTCATCTTTTGATGTTCCTCATGTCTTAAAGATTGGTCAGTCTTTAGACACCCAGGAGCAGATCGACTATACCACTTTTCTCTCAGACAATCGCAAAGCCTTTGCCTGGACTTATGCTGACATGCCTGGCATCGACCCTAACATTGCCACTCATAACATTGTCACAAACCCAAAGGCTAAGCCTATTAGGCAAAAGCTTCACAAAATGCATCCTCATGTTGCACTTCTTGTCAAAGAAGAGCTTCAGTGCCTTCTTTTTGTCTCCTTCATCCAACCCATCGATTATCCGTAGTGGGTCTCTAACATCGTTCCTGTCACCAAGGTGACTAGGGGGATCCAGATCTGCACAGACTATCGCGACCTTAACCTAGCTTGTCCCAAGGATGACTTTCCTCTTCCAAACATTGACCAACTTGTTGATCTTACAGTTAGCCATGAGATGTTATCACTCATGGATGGATTTTCAAGATATAACCAAATCTTGATTACACCGAAAGATCAGCACAAAACCACCTTCATTACACCATGGGGATTTTTTTGCTATCGAGTCATGCCTTTTGGTCTGAAAAACATAGGTGCCACATATCAGTGTGCCATGACTTACATCTTTCACGATCTCCTCCATAAAATCATGGAGGACTATGTAGATGACCTGCTTGGCAAGTCTAAGCTTCGTCGTGACCATTTGACTATCCTCAAAATCATCTTCTCTTGCCTTCTTCAGTACCAGGTCCGTCTTAACCCCAAGAAATGTGTCTTTGGGGTCCTCTCAGGAAAGCTCTTAGGATTCATTGTCTCTCTTCATGGCATCGAGATAGATCCTGCCAAAATCTACGCTATCCTCGAAATGCCACCTCCAACTAATCTCAAGCAACTTCGTAGTCTACAAGGGAAGCTCCAATTCATCTGCTATTTCATTTCGCAGCTTTCTGACTGTTGCCAACCCTTTCATCACCTCCTCAAGAAGGACATCTCCTTTAAATGGGATAAAGATTGCCAAGAGGATTTTAAAGCCCTCAAATGCTATTTGGTCTCTCCACAGGTCCTTATTCCACCAAAAGATGACCAACCTTTCTACCTCTACATCTCAGCAACCAATCATTCGTTAGGTGCCATGATCGCACATCGAGACGAGCAACACCGTGAGCAAGCAGTTTACTACATAAGCCGAACACTTGTTGACTATGAAACTCGATATACTCATACCAAGAAACTCTGTTTGGCATTAGTCTTTGCCACTACCAAGCTCCGTCACTATCTTCTCAATCACAAAACCTTTGTCATCACCCACACTGATCCTCTTAAATACATGCATTCAAAACCATATCAAAACTAGCGTATGGCTCGCTGGCTCATGATTCTTGCTAAATTTGACTCAGAATTTGTCCAGCAAAAATCTATAAAAGGGCAAACAATCGCTGACCAACTAGCGAATGCCCCTCTTCCCGACAATCAACCTTCTCAGTGCGAGTTTCCCGATGAATTTATCGCCACTCTCTTGACTGATGACACCTTCTACCAAATGACGATGTTCTTCGACGACTCTAAATGTCAACTCGGTGGGGGTGCGGGGGTCATCCTCATTCCACATGAAGGTGAACCCATGCCTCTGTCTTTCAAACTCAACTTTGAATGTACCAATAAAATGGCCGAATATGAAGCCTTAATTTTGAGACTTGAAACTGCCCTTTCTTTAAACATCAAGACCATCAACATCTTCGGTGACTCATAACTTGTCATCAATCAAATCAATGGTTCATATCTTTGTAAAAATGAAATTTTACAAAGGTACAAGCACCATGTTGACACTCTTCTAGCATCTTTCGACCATCACTTATTACAGACTGTTCCTCGATCTACGAATAAGTTTGCTGACACCATGGCTTCCCTCGCCTCGCATATTCCTTCTTCTTCATCATCCTCATCAAGAATTTATGTCATGGTACATCGTGTGCCATTGCCTTCATACATTTCCATTGATATCAATCTCGTCCACACCATAGACTCTAGTTCACAAGATGTATGGTATAAACAACTTGAGGACTACTTGGCTCATTCTCTCATTCCTCCCAACCTCTCTAGCAATGCACGATGGGCTTTCATCAAGCTTACCGCTCGCTATACCATGCTAGGGGCCTTCTCTATAAAAGAGGTTTTGACGGCCTTCTTCTTCATTGTTTAAACTTCGCTAAAGCTTCTCATGCTGTTATACAAGCCCATGACGGGATTTATGGTGGACACTTCAGTGGTAACTCAGTTGCCAAGTGCATCCTTCGCCTGGGTTATTATTGGCCCACTCTTCATCAAGACTGTAGCGATTATGTTCAATGTTGCATCAAATGTCAGCAGCATGCTAACTTGCTTCATCTCCCTAGTCACGCCTTACAAGTCGCTCAAGATTTCTAGGTTTTTTCACAATGGGGCTTAGATCTCATCAGTGAGATTAATCCTCATTCGTCTCTTCGTCATCAGTCCATCATCACTGCCATTGAGTATTTCACTAAATGGGTGGAAGCTATCCCTCTCATCTCCACAAAAGTTGACAAGATTGTCGACTTCATCAACACCCACATCATCTATCATTTTAGTGTACCTCACAAAATCATCACCGACAATGGCAAGTCATTTAAAAACAAGACCATCAAAAAACTCTGCGACTCATTTGGCATCAAACTCAGCTTTTCTTCACCTTACTATCCACAAGCAAATGGGCAGGCTGAGGCTTCTAACAAAATCCTAACTAAAATTCTCATGAAGGTGGTCAATGACACTGGAAGGGATTGGCACGTTCAAATACCCTTTGCTTTGTGGGCCTACCGCACTAGCATCCGAACCTCTACAGGTGCTACCCCTTTCTCTCTAGTGTATGGAACAGAGGCTGTCTTACCTCTCGAAGTACATATCCCATCTCTTCGCATTTCTCTCCATGACATTCTTTCTAATGATGACTTTCATCAAGATCGATTAGCTCAACTTGAGTTACTCGATGAACGTCATCTTATTGCCCTCAATCATCTCCATGTCTATCAAAATCACATCAAACGCGCCTATAATAAAACTCTGAGAGAACGAGATTTTAATATTGGAGACCTCGTCCTCAAAGAGAACCAACATGTGACCAATATGGAACGGAGTAAACAAGGCAAATTTGCTCCTAATTGGCTCGGACCTTATATCATCACGCACAAGTATGGATCAGGGACTTATCATCTGTCTTCTCTTGAAGGCTGACCAGAACCTGAGCCCCTTAATGCTTTGCATCTACGACCATTCTACTGTTAGTCGAGTACTCATCCACTTGACATTTAACTTGGGCTCGTCCCTTGAGCAATCCTTGTTCTTTAAATCCTTAATCCATTCCACCCTTTTTCCCTTAACAAAATCCTCTACAACCCTTTTATGACATATGGATGCTTCATCCTAATAAAAGGGAGCCCTTGACCTTCTATAAGTCTTGTCCATGACTCAACATTCTGTCAAAACTAAATCAAGATGTCAAAATATACAAGGTCACAAAATCAAATCAAAAAGCAGACTGCTCCCTTGAAGGACAGCTATAATATCATTGTTGTAGCTAAATAGACTGCTCCCTTGAAGGACAGCTATTCAAAAGCCCTCAAATCTATAAAGCAAAGTATAGACCACTCCCTCGAAGGATGGCTATGACTAAATCTTGCTACAAATAGCACTTTCTTAGAAGCTTCCCGCATCGATCAGCTTCACAAATGACTACCAAACAAATGACATCTTTATGTGGACTTCCCGCATTGATCAGTCTGCTCAAAAAATAAAAATAAAAATGGGTCATGGACTTGACTTGTAGTTGTCTCAAGGTCTCCTATAAAAAGTGGTAAAATTATCCATACTCTAAAAATGGGTTACCCTTTTCCTCCTATCATATCACCTACTCAAGGGACTTCGAGCTCACTTTAATGTCAAAGTGATTCGATTACCGCTCTAACATAACTATGGTCAATGATGCAACACATAAATGGGGCTCTTGGTTCTAACAACCCCTGTCTATGTTGTCATTTTGGTCCTTGTCAATGAAAGGGTGCTTATGCCTTTTACTTTCTGCCTACACTTTGATCACATTCAACCACATCATTTGTCAAAACAATTCAATCCGATTCTTTTCAAAACACTCACATAGCCTAATCACTCTGGTTTCCATAGACATCAATACACATGGAAATTATCAACCACACAATTTATGTCAAGCATAAACCATTACTTGCTGAAACATAAATTGACCTGCAATTCATTTTTAGCAAACATCCATCATGAATATGGATAGTTACTAGGGATGAAAAACCTGACCAATGTTACAGCTTACACCATTTGGAAAATGTTGTAGCATCATCTCCTCCTTGTTATTTCAAGCATATACCCTCAGACATATGGGAAGTTCTATATCCTTATCATGACCAAAATCAACCACTTCAATCTTTTTTCCTCCCTTCTTCGGAGAACTACATTGGCCTGAGGCCCTAACGACAAGGGTTATGTAAGCAGCACTCAATTGACACGGGGTCTTCTAAGGTTAGCTCGGCCATTCCTTCATCGCATTCCTTCATCCCATTTCCTTCATCGCATTTCTTCCATCACATTCTTTTGTCACCTGCTAATCACATCACAAACAATCACATATTTTCATAATCATTAACATTAATCATTTTCATCCATATCATTAATCATTAATCTTAATCATACATCCATCATCATATAAACACAACAATATCAGCATCATAATCTTAAACATCAAATCAAAACATGTATCAAATCAAAATAACATAGCACATTCAAAACAACATCCATAACTCATGTCAATGCTCAATATCTCATCATATATATATATATATATATATATATATATATATATATATATATATATATATATATATATATATATATATATATATATATATATATATATATATATAGTTTTTACAATCGCACAAATCTGTGCCTCTGTCTCTCTCTCATACATCTCACATCAATGGCTCGCAGGTCAGTATATACATCAAAAATAAATCTCAAGGTCTGCCCTCAAGGCTGTGGCTATGGTGGTGGTGGCGGTGGCCAAGAAGATGCTGTATCCTCTCCCCCCTCTGATCAGTGCCATCTGTGTGACCTAGAATCTGTCGCTCAAGACATCGACCTTTGTCGGCTCTGCTCTGCCCTCATCTCGGAGTATCACTGTATCTGAGGGAACCCCCTGATGGCCCTCTCATAATATGCGATCTCATCCAGTGTATCACTATATCTAACTAGAGATACAGTCTGTGGTGGACCCATCTGTCCTGCTGCCATGCCCTGTACTGACCCCTGTGGCTGTGGCTGACCTAGCTACACCGATGCCAACTGTCCTAGCCCCTATGAAAATCTTGGCTACTGTGATGGCTGCTGCATCAAACCCTATCCTCTTAAAACCTATCCTACCGATGCCTGTGCCTAGGCTACGATGAGTTGTCCCTGTAGCAGTGTGACCTGACCCATCAACACTATCACTCAACTCGTCACCTCTGCCAGCTATCCCTATAAAACTGTGACCTAGGCCTGTGCCACGTCCCTCTCCTACCATGTAGTGTCCCTCTCCTCATGGGCTATATCCCACTCCCTGGTAATGGCCTGTGGATCTGGCTGTGGCCCTACCTACAAACCTATGTACTACCCTGCCCACCATGCTGTGTAGGCCTCTGTACAACCTGGGTCAGCCACCCTAGGTCCTACCGACAACTCCTCAAAATCTAGGCCCTCTGTCTCCTCTGGTAGTGGGAGTGGCACCTCAATTTCATCCCATTTATACAATGGGAATGCGGGAGGTACATCCTGTAGTAGCCCGTACTGGCACCACACTCTCTCTATTGGCACTCTCTCAAGCTCACCAGCTCGCCTACCCCTAACCCATTTTAGGCTCTGCACTCCAACCAGCTACTCTCCCTAGTCTCTGAATGCTGGATAAACCAAGTATGGTCTCCAAATGATGTCTACAGGAATCAAGGCCTCCAGTACCCCTCTGTAGTGGTCAATGTCTCTAACCACTCCATCTACCCACGTTTGCACCATCACCTCACGCCATCGCCTGAATCTGACCCTGAAGCTGGCCAAAATTGCCACTGGGAGGCTTAGAGGATGGGCAACCACTATATGCTCATAATCCCATCAATGTAGTAGGTGGCCCACGCATAAGCTGTATCACCACCGCCGATTGATACCCCATAGCTCTCTATACACCTAAGCCAAAAACACTGGTGCCCAGTTGAACACTGTCTGTTGCTCTAACATATCTAGCAAAACTCTGGTCATAGCAATCAAAAACCTACCACCCTCTGCATCTGGCAATGCGTACACCATGATGCCTATCATCATAAGCAAGGCTAGCTGATGTGCATCCTCATTTGCAACATACAAAGGCTCATACGCAAAACTTGCTGAGTGGTAGCTTGTCTCAGTGATGTGCTCTCCAAATAGTGTAACCATATTAATATCGTGCACCTCTCTCGAGCACGCATAAAGGTCTGCTCTGTGTACTAACAGCCACAAAATCTGGTACACATCCTCGACTGTGACCATCATCTCTCTTGTGGGTAGATGGAAAGTGTTGGTGGAATGATCCCACCGCTTAATCAGTGCCACCATCAAACTCCCATCCCGCGCCACTCTACAGTAGCATCGCAGCCCACTGAGTCCAACTGCGCTCATCTGTGCCCACTCATCGACTGTCACCCCTCCGCGCATCTGCGTCAACAATGTTAGGAGGTGATCTCGCAACATTAAAGTCAGCCTTGCCTGCATCCACCAAAGTCAATCTCATGTTAAAAGCTTTCCCTATTTCACTATCTATACATAACCCAACACTCGCGAAGCCCTTAGCATAGCTTTGACCCCTCAAATTAAACATTTTTCATCCTTTTTTTGACGAGGCAGCCAACCAACATCAGTTAGCATGTCAGCGACGGCACTCACCTAACTGATGTCAGTCACATAGTGACCAATGTCGGTAGGTTAGTTACCGACGCCGGTGAACCCGCCGATGTCGGTGACTGGTTCGGCCCTAGGGCCAAACGGGGCGAGCCCTAAAAATTAGGGCTTCCCCTTTTATTCCCCCTACACCCCCCAAAACCCTCTCTAAGACTCCTAACCTCTCCTAGATCTATTTCCCACCCTCTTAGCTACCCTCCCCCCTCATTTTCTGCCCATATCAACAAAAAATGCAAAACACAAATAAAAACCAAAATTTAACTCAATGGGGCTTAGAAACCCTCCTACCTCATCTCGGCATCGCCGGCGTGGTGGCACGATGGGTACCGCTAGTGGTGGACCTCCCACGGGTCCTCTACTACCCTCTGCCATCATTTCTACCTCAAACTCTTGCTGGCCCATCGCTGACTCTTCAACCTCCAATCTAACTCCAATCTACTCCCTCTCTCCACCAATCTCACTCTGCCACCTCACACCTCTAATTCACTCACTATCAATCACTTTAACTCTTCAAAATCTAGGGCAACTTTTTTCTCTCAGTCAAATAATCACAAATGACTTTTGGTGGGCCGCCAATCTAGTTTTGTCAGATTTGGCAGGCCACCGACGTCGGCATATGCATGCCCTAATCCGCTGACGTCGGCCAACATCTACCAACGTCAGCCAACATCTGCTAATGTCAGCCATTTTTAGCTATCGACATCGGTTTTTGTCACCAACATTGGCATCCTTCCAACCTCCTTTTTTCTCCATTGCCTCAAAATCATGCCCCCAATCAGTCAGTCCTCTAGACCATGTCATTTTGGCCCCTGGGGCCCACTTGAGATCACTTTTGCCTCCATCCATTGACCACAAGACATTGGAGATCATGACCATCTCCTCTAACTGCGACTACTTCCAAAAGCAATTTTTCCTTGGTTATTTTTGCATGTATGTTACCTCATGATTGGTTAGCAAAATTATGTGCACACTTTTGACCTTCACAAGTATAGGATCACAAGCCAGTTGATCCACACTACTTGTGACATTTTCATGTTTTCGGGAGCACTTCCTAAGCCTGGGATACTTGGAACATGATGACCATTGGAGCTTTAGCTTAGATTAAATAACCCAATCAACAGATGACTAAATGTTGGGGCCTGATTATTTCAATTTTGGCACTCTTTGACCCTCAACTTGCGACAATTTGACCTGACCATCTCGTGAAGTGGTGTATGCGCAATCACAACTTTTGTAGCATTCTCACTCTATCTTCATTCTTTTCATCCACTCTCTGTCAAATCAGCACCTGATTCCGGGTTCCCTTCTCTCGTCTACTGCTTTGAGGGGGGATACCTCATCCATAATCAGGGTAACCAACCCTCGCCTATTTTTGTCTTGCAGTTCACTTGAACAACCAACAAGATGAAATCAACCTTATCCTATACCTGGGGCAACCGACTCCTATTTTTGTCTTGTAGTTCATTTAGAGCAACCAATAAGACAAAAAGGGGCAAATGTAGACACCTAAATAGTGTCTAACCCTTGGTCACCTTCCCCCTTAGCCATTCCTAACCCATTCCTAAAACATGCAATTACTAATTTAAAATAATAAACTTATTTTGAATTAACCCCCCCTCTTTGGACACATCACCCATGACACCTCGCCTAGGACACCTCGCCTTAGACTAATTCCCATCCTATGACTCACCCAAGACCTATTCTTACTTCTCTCTAACCGCCTAACCAACTCTCGTGTGTATTTAGCCCAACCTTTGACATTCTCCAATGGATAGTGCACTTGGCGGATGAAAAATGGGCTTGGTGGCTCTTTTTTCCAATTCTGCACCTGCTGACATCGGTCAAATGTCAGCCGACGCCAGTGGAATCACTGACGTCGGTTATACTTAACCAAATTTTCTAAACCTTTGACGACCCCAATCACAAATCGGCTAATCTCTGAAGCTAATCACGACTCTTGAATCTTCTTCCAGAAAAA
This sequence comes from Torreya grandis, assembly GCA_037957365.1. Classification (NCBI taxonomy): domain Eukaryota; kingdom Viridiplantae; phylum Streptophyta; class Pinopsida; order Cupressales; family Taxaceae; genus Torreya; species Torreya grandis. The sequence continues at coordinate 10,017,859 of JARHVA010000018.1, forward strand.
CAAAGTTCTCATGCTTTTGCTTTTCAATGTTCTGGGCTTCTTGGTGTTCTGGCAGGGATCAGCATTCTTGGTAGCACTTTCTAGGCACTACGGTCTTGCATCAGACATTCTGCACAAGGATTGTACGATATCTCCATCACCAGTGACAACTAAAACACAGCTTCTGCACCTTTGCCAATTCATATCACAGCTACGTATTTGTACTGTTTTCATTCTAATATCATTTCAAATATATTAGTATTTTGTCTACTGTCTATTCCAAGCATCCTTGACCCAACCTTCCCTATTCTTCCCAGAGAGGCTGAAAAGCCTTCTCTCACCCCTTATTCCCTTTTCTTTGCCTCTAACACTCCCTTAGTCTCTCTTTAGGCAACACCCTCTGTCCAATCAACTTAGTGTAAGTTATCAAAGATCCACAAACCATCTTAAGACCCATCTAATCAACTTGACTAAATTGCTCTATGAAAAGGCTGAAAAGACTTTTTCCTATTTCTCATTCCTTTTCCTGACAAGATTTTCAGTGCCTTAGATCCCAAATAGTCCTTCTAAATCCCTCATAGACCCTCAGACTCTCAGATGAGACCAAATCCATTCTATAGACCAGAAACTAGCCCTGTAACCCATCCCTGGCCAATTACCCTGACCGACCTTGTCCACTTCCCCTACCAATGTCAACAGTCTAACCGTCGTCGGCGACCTCCTTGATCGACACTGGCAATACCACCGACATCGGCGACTGTGTTAAGTAGATTGTAGCTTATCAGGTATGCATTTGTTTTTAGTTCTTTCTTTTCACATCTTTCATTATTTCTCTTTTCTATCTCTGTCATATTCTATCTTAAACAGTGGATTGTCATCCTCCAAGAAGCCTTAGCGCTTCTAGGACCAAGCTTTTGCTTGGCAATCCACCCTCTTATCAACTAACGTTCTTCATGTTTTTAGTGTCTATCTCTTTCAGGTGTCATTCCTCCACAGCAAAAAAGGAGTTCTCACAACATCTGGATTATGGTGCGCAGACTATATCCAGGTATATACAAGCCTTGACCATTTCTTAAGTTTCTCATTTTCTCTCCTTTGAATGTGAAAGCGAAATTGCATAGAAACACTTTCATTGGTGGCACATTGGTGATGATATTCAAAAATTAAAAATAATTTCATACTTTTTCATGTTACCCAAGTAGTGTTTGTGTATTCTCTTTCCTTGGCATCACATTGGTGATGATACTTAGAAATAAAAAATTAACACTTACTTTTCATTTATTTTTATTAGGGCTATATTGACCATGAATTTCACCACCATGTAATAGGCCAAACCCCATGTACCGATGAGGTATATAAATTAATATCCAATTATTTTAATTGCCTAAATGATTATATGTTTTAAGCATACCATGATGTGAGAGGATTTCATACTCCATTACATAAGGTTTCAATAGTTTCCTAAAAATATGATATCACTGATTGTCAACACACTGAAACCCTTATGGCTATGTTGGGAACTTTAGGATAAGACCCAATAGTGTGAGTCTGCTTTATATATTTATTCTATAGTTTTGGGATTCAATGTACCATAAGGTATCTCAGAGCACTCCCTTTAGATAATATTATTTAAAATTTAATCCTAGGAAAGCCTTTTTTACTATTTGACTTCAGTGCAATGGTTAGTGGTTAGCATCAAGAATTTACCTTCCACACACCCTCTAAACTAGACTTAGTTGGCCATGGGAATATTAAGATCCTCCATGGTTAGTGCCATGAAATATTAGGTCACAACTAAGATAAAAAATGAGTAAGTGACATTGGAAGGCCCAAATATTGTTCATGATCCTTATCCTAGTTTTTCACCATTTATGTGTAATTGCTTGACTATTTAAAGTAGGAATTTGTTTGTTGTTTCCTTATGTCTACCATTTGTTTAAATATCTTCTTTTGTAAATAAATTATTTTGAGTTATTAAAAGATATCAATACATCCTAAAATCAAAACATTTTTCCAAAAAACTCAAAGTAATTAGTTTAAGAATTCATTTTTTTAGTCACTTTGATTAGTGTTCTTAGTGTAAAACCTCCATTTATTTGAGTCATTTTATTTCATCATATCCATATCACCTGTTACTAGGCAAATGTCCATGCTAAACAATCCAAATGCAAGGACTAAGCCATTCATCAATGATCCCTTTTAATTTATTGGCCAAGAGCATCATTTATAGATACATGAGATAACCTAACAAGAAGAAGAAAAAGGAGGGGCTTACCAATATGACGGTAGTCCCAAAGCTATCCAACCTCCTCCCTACTTTTATGAGTATATCATGTTGAACAAGAATGAAGTCTTGCTTGAAGCCTTGGGATTTGGAGCAAAATTCACATTTGATTTTGACATATAAAACTTGTAATACTTGGTTGTAAGAAAATAAAATTCATCCTTAAATCCTAATCAATCTACCTCACAAGGTTAATTAGAGGGTATAAATTCCCTTATAACATCATCAAAACCCCATCCCCAAGTTTATCAAAGCAAATGGAAAATTATCTTACATGAGGAGTCATCTCAATAAAACCATGGATTCTTTACAAAATTTCATGCAACCCAAATAACCCAAAATATTATGCACTTTCAATCTCATCCACCAACCAATCCTTTTGGTAACCCTAATGTGAATGTCAATCCTAATTTACCTTCACATGTTTATCCAATCACTCACCCAATCAATCAAAATTTGAATCTTAATTAAATTTTACGAATTATGTAACAAGTCAACCCAAACTTATAAATGGGCCTCCCATTTAATTCAAGTTTAATCAATCAACATTTGATTACACTGAATTTGAATGTTCATCCAAATTCCTAATGTTATGTTCAAATTAATCTAAGTTTTAATATATATTCAAACTCACCAATCAACCCTAATTGGATTATCCAAGGATCACTAAATCATAATAAAAATCAAATCTTGAATAATTATTCTAGCTTTCCCATCTAGCTTTCCCAATCAACCATCCAATCCTAGTTTGAGTATTTCTTCACGCACACTTAAAAAATTTGAATTTAAATAGTGTTTTACCAAATCAATATTTTTCCTATAATACTCTTGGATCAGTTCCATCCAATCCAAATTCTAATCCAAATTCTAATCCCACTCCAACTTATTTTAAATCCAATCCCAACCTTTCATTTAATTCCACCCCAAATCCTAACACAAGTTTAAACCAAAATTAAGCACCAATTAACTTTGATTTCAATAACCTAAACACAAATCCTAATTTTAACCTTAGATAAAATCAAAACAATCCAAGACAAAATCCACTTCAACCAAACCAAAATAACTATATTTCAACCTTAGGTTCTAATCCATTTAGTTTAAATTACAACATGCACCCATAATAACCCAATCCAAATTTGTTTAATCAATCTGATTTTGGTTACAACACTAGTCCTAACTCCATGAACTTTAACAACAATCTACCAATTAACTCAAACTTCAATTCAAACCCAAATCCAACAAATCCAAACACAAACTTTGTAGATAACCCCAACCTTGGTTTCAACCTAAATTTAAATCAAACAAATTTTGCTTCCAATCCAAACCCAAGTCAAACAAATCTTGGCTCTAATGAAAATTAAAACCTTGGTTACAACCCCAATTTTAATCCTTTTTCAAACCCTCAAAACATTAATTTTAACAACCAACCTATATATATATATATATATATATATATATATATATATATATATATATATATATATATATATATATATATATATATATATATATATATATATATATATATATATAACCTCCAAACAACTTTAACCAACAAACAAATCAAATTCAATAAAACACAAACAAATTCATGGGTCAACCATATAATTTCATAAATTCACTAAGTCAAATGAACCAACTATCCTCATATCTCATATAAGAGTTTCAAAACATAAATGATAGAGTTCAAGGATTACAATATGGTGCTTACTTCCATAAAAAATAGCTCAAGTTTGAGGAAATTTTCTCATACCCATATGATTTAAGTACAATGGCTATACATTTTCCAAAGTACTTTGAAATCATGAAATTCAACAAGGAAAAATGTAAAGGGGATCCCAAATAACATCTATTCGGATTCTATCATGCATTTGTATATGTTGCTTATAGTAATAAATACACGTTGCATTTGTTCCTATGAAGTATAGGGGGTCAATCCCTTGAATGGTTTTCATGACTTCCAAAATGATATATTTTCATCTTTGAGGACATATCTAAAAAATTTATTTGCCACTTAAATTATAACATCAAAAATGAATTGACCACCTTATATTTACAATATACCAAGCAACACAATGGTGAAAAAATTTCTTCCTTCCTCTAAATATGGTGAGTAATGGAAAGTAATTTCACATGGACATATTTATGAACAATTTAAATTTGGTCTTGGGATACCATTTTCTACTTGTATGCCCAAGATCCTTTAAGAAAATCATTGAAAATGGAATTCAAGTAGAAAGAACATTAATTAAAAGAGGTGTAACCAAAATATTTAAACCAGATAATAATAACTCCTCTAAACTGATAGCAAAACCAATGTTCTTTTCCAAGAACAAAAACCTTATTGGATATGATGTGACTAATGTCAAACAAATTCAAAATCCTTAACATTAAACACAAACCTACAATTAACCAATCAATAACATCACAATTCCTTGTGGATAACCTAAACAAGGCAAACCTAAGCATAAGTTCACTCATTTAGGTGAGACTTATGAGAATGTTTTCCAAAATTTGCTTCACATAGACATGATCACATGGCCTAAAACTAATCCCTTTGATGAAAATATTCCTAAACTTGATGGGTATAAAGTAGATGAGTATTTTGAGTACCATTGAATTAAAGGGCATTCAACTAATAGGTTTATGTGCCTTAAACACTATGTTCAAGACCTCATTATCAAAGGTGACATAAAAATAAAAAATAAATCATTTAAACTATATAACAACAAAAAATTGGGGATATACCAAGATCCATTCCCCAATTATGAGAAAGGAAAGGGAAATCAGAATTAGGAATAACCAAAATCTAGTAATGTTAATTAGACAAGTCATTCATTTTATTCTATAGTCAATAATATCTATTCCATGCATAGCTATGCAAATTTTCTTAATTTTCCATCATAAGAATGCTTTGTTACCATAACGTAATCAAAGCTTACCCTTCCAAGTAAATCATCCTTTAATTTTGAATGAATGTATAAAATTATCAACCATCTTGAGAAAACACTAGAAAATATTTCAATATTAGATCTTCTCAAGACATCTCTTGTATAAAGACATCTTATATAAATTCTCCAAGAGTAAAGTTTAACTCAATACATCAATCCTATCATTTTTTAATCATTAATATATTCTTTGTATAAAAATAACTAGGTAGCGTTTGATCATTTAAATGTCTCTCCTTTAGGATCATATCATAACCTCCCATTGTACATAGAGGTTATCATCTTTAGACACAAAGTGAAAAGGGTTTTTATAGATAATGGTCCAACACTCAATATATGTACATTAAGGCATATAAAACATTTAATACATTCAATAATAGTGTTGGAAGTAAACATTATTACCATAAAGGCATACGACAATAATGAGTGATAGTCTATAGAAATAATCTATCTTCCTTTGATGGTGGGATCCGTTACTGAAAAAAATAACAGTCATGTTCTTGATCTTGATATACCATAAAATGTAATTAGTGGACTTCCATGGATACATTCCATCAATTCCATCCCATCCACCTTACATCAATGTTTAAAATTCTCCTATGCAGGAACAAAATTTACTATATAAGGTGATCCTCAACCCTTCCAATATTGCAAGCTATTGGAACGTAAATACCAATAATCAAACTATTTACTAGTTAAAGATGATAACTTTACTCTCATTAAGAATTATATTTGGCTTGAAAATTATGTCCATCTAGAAAATTTATTTCAAACACCTCCCCTTGTTTTTTGGATTAGTACACCAACTACCTCCATCTCCATTGAAAAGGCTTTCACCAGTGAAGCGTCCAACAAACCATCGAAGCAAGATTCAAATCAACCTTCTATAGAAAAATATTCAAATCACCCTTCTATTAAACAAGATTTCAATCCATCACCCATCTATAAAGCATCCTCATCCACTTCTTCCCACTTTAATACCATTGATAGAGGAATGAACAAGTATATAAATTAGGATATTTTGATAAGTACAATCCATACCAATCCAAATAACTATGGTAGGCCCCAACATCTAAAGGAAAATAGAATGATTAAGAATATTGGAAAGACAAAATTTATATAAGGTAGTTTCCTTTCAAATAAACATATCAAAGATTCCAATCCTTCTTAGATTTATTCTAATGAACTAACTCCTTGCTTCTATAATAATTATTATCCCATTGCAAAATCCATCATGTGTGATGTAATGAACTATAAGGTTAAAGGTATTGGCCTCCATGAATAAGGATCCATCTAGACTATCATAATAAAATAAAATGAGGCAAACATGGTATAAGTTTTAACCCACTCAATGTGCATCTCACATTTTTCCAAAGTGACTCTTCTAGTGAGTTAGAGGATGACTCTTTAGATAGTAATATGGGTTATATATTTCTCTACTTTTAAGACCTTGCACATCCATCCCTCATATAGTGGGAGCAACACAAAACACCTTAGCTTGATAATTTTAAGAATGATGAGGATATTTCTAAATTCATGAGAATAAGGGATCAGATTCTAGCATGTGACCACAAGAAAGGTTTTCTAATTTAGTTAGGTTATTCAACATAATTTAGGGAATAAAAAATACATAAAAATATTAGTTTGGCTTCTACATCTAATCAAATATAATTAGATGAAGATTTCCATCTTACTTCACCACCCCTAAATTACAAATATGAATAAACTCTAGTTGTCAAAGAAAATATTCCTATGAAATTAACATTGAAGAAGAGCTTAAAATTATTAAACTTACCCTATCACTTACTCAAGAAGAAAATGACATATTTAAACTTTTGATTGAAGAATTATTTGATGTATTCACATGGTATTATGTGGATATGTTAGGGCTTGATCCAGAATTAGTAGTACATCACCTTGTGGTGCATTCGAATGCTAAACCAATCAAATAAAAACTCTATAAAATGCATCATAAGATTGTAGCATTAGTAAAAGAGTAATTAAATAAGTAGTTGGTTGTTGGTTTCATACATCTAATTTATTTTTCATATTGGATATCTAACATTGTATTGATATCAAATAAACCAAAAGGGATTATAGTTTGCAAGGATTTTCATGATATAAATAAAGCATGCCCAAAATATGATTTTTCATTCTCCAACATAGACATGATTGTAGATTCAACTACAGGTCATGAGATGTTATCTTTGATTTATACATTTTCAATCTATAATCAAATAAAAATCACTCTTGAAGACCAACATAAAACTACATTTACAACTCTATGGGGAATATTTAGCTACCAAGTAATGCCTTTTGATCTGAAAAATGTTGGAGCCACATATTGGAGAGCAATGACTATGATTTTACATGACATGCTTCATGACATTATAGAAGACTATGTTGATGATAATATTGGTAAATCTAAATCTAGAGAAGAATAGCCTTAGGTGATTCATCATATTTTTGAGTGCATGAGAAAGTATAACATGAGATTGAATCCTAAGAAATGTGTGTTTAATGTGACATATGGAATTTTTTTAGGGTTCATTGTATCATAATGTGGCATATAGGTTGATCCCTCTAAATTTTTAACTATCATGAATATGCCTCCACCTAAGAATATTAAATAACTTAGAAGTCCACTAGGAAAAATTAAAACAATCAAGTGATTTATATCTCAACTTGCATACATTTGTCTCCCTTTCACATTTTTGTTGAAGAAAGACACTCTTTTTAATTAGAATGAGAATTGTAAAAATTCATTTGAAAATATTAAACAATATATTTCCAACCCACCAATACTAATGCCACCTATTTCTAGTAAAATTTCTTATTATACATTTTAGCTACTCAATTTGCATTAGGGGCATTATTATCACAACATGATGATAGTGGGAAAGAAAGGGCAATGCACTACCTAAGCATAACTTTTATATCATATGAACTCACTAATATAATATATAAAAACATGTCTAGATATTTTTTAAATCTAAAAAACTATGACATTACATGCTTAACAATCAAACCAAGATTATTTCTAAGATAGACCCTCTTAAATATCTTTTATCCATAATAGTCCTAACTAGTAGGATGGGTAAGTGGATTATGCCTCTTAGTGAGTTTGATTTAGATTATGTTAATCAAAAATCAATCAAAGGATAGGTCTTTATATATGTATTAGTTGAAGCACCACTCAATGACAAAGTACCTCTTATTATAGAGTTCTCGTATGAAGAAATAATATCTATATACAAGTCTCTAGTTTGGCAACTCTTCTTTGATGGTTATTTTACCAATCATGATTCAGGGGCTAATATCATGTTGGTCACACTTGATGGTGATTGCATTATCAAGCCTTTCAAAATAAAATTCTCTTACACCAATAACATAGTAAAGTATGAAGGTCTCATAGTAGACCTCAAAATGGAAATATAATGGGGAATAAAATACCTTCTTATGTTTGGTGATTCTACGCTTATCATAAATCAAGTCACTAATGAATTCCAAGCTCACACTACTCATGTTGATAAGTTTATACCTTACAAATGAATGGTGGATAATTTAAAATTATCTTTGGAGTGCTAAGAATGAATAATTAAGAAATAGACACTATGACTACCATTGGTTCCCTACTATATTTAAGCACAAGACATAAAAAGTTCTTGGTTAAGTATTTAATGATACCAGCTTATGATACACCTAATTTAAAAATAATTTGAGAAGTGGTTGGTCCCATTTCCCCTAGTAATTTGAGATTTATACCCATATTCATAGTAATACCATACCATCTAACCTATCCCATAATAAATGCAAGTCTTTTATCCAATGCACCTCTAGATACACCATCCTTGGAAACACTTTATATCACAAATGCTATGATGGAACTCTTTTACATTGTTTGAATTTTAAGGAATCAACTTTAGCCATTAAAGAAGTCCATGAGGGAATCTGTAGGGTGCATTCGAGTGGTATGACCCTTGAAAAAAACTTTTATGATCAGGTTACTATTATCCTATAATGGAATCTAATTCATGTGCCTATGTTAAGAAATGTATATATTGTTAGAAACATGGGGACCTTATTCATAGTCCATCATAAACTCTATAACCTATCTCTACACCTTTGCCATTCTCCACATGGGGGATTGACCCCATTGGAAAATAAATCCTATTTATTCTGACAGCCATAATGATATCATAATGGCAACAAAGTATTTCACTAAGTGGGTCGAGGCAATGCCCCTTATGTATGTAATTAGAAAGAAAATTTCCAAATTTATCTTAAACCACATTGTCTACCACTTTGGTATCCCTTACACTATCATTTCTAATAATGGTAAATCATTTAAGAATAAGGACATTAAATATCTTTGTCATACTTACCACATAAAGAATAAGTGGTCTAGTCCTTACTACTTGCAAGGCAATG